>PVJL010014581.1:0-27563 GCA_004026885.1 Lyroderma lyra
ACGCTGATTGGGCACCTCCGCCAGACCCCATAACTAAGGCGGTTTTCTATTGGCCAACTCCTGCACTGGCCTTGGGGCCTGGCGTTGGACGGTCAGCCAGAGGGACCAAGAGCTGCCGGCTGCCGGGCTGGTGTAACGCTGACGCCGCCTGCTGGCCCGGGGAGAAACTGCAACCTGTCGGAGCCAGTTGGTTCATTTCGTGTATTTCTAGTTCCCGCTTTGGTTCTTTCATTGCTCCAATACTTAACTGAGCGCCCACTACCTTCGGGGCAGTGTTCTGGTCGCTGACAGGGGATACCGAAATCAGCAAACTGGCCCTCCCTCTAGAACTCAAGGGGAAATATGTACAGAACTAACTAGAACCCCCAAAATTCAATTCCTTACAGTATCTGTTTCCTTAGACATCGGACCCCTTAAGCATTTCTCCCTTGATTACTTTTTTCTCACGTCAGCTTTCACAAATCTTAAGGGAGGCAAACAAAGTACCCCCATGCCTAGAACTCTAAAAAAAAAGTCTCTAGGGCATCGACTACAGTTATATTTGATTAAAATGCTTTCTTTCTCATTCAAGAACTATTCACGGCATGAGGTGCTAGGTAGGCACTGTAGCAGGGATACCGTTATCAGCGAGAGAGATAAGATTCCTGTCCTCAAAGTGGATGGTTACAGCAGGCGATGCACATGCAAATAAGTAATTAGTTTCAGATAAGCATAGTGCTAGGAAGGAACTAACAGGGCAATAGGATACAGTGAGATAAAAGAGGGGTAGCAGGAGCTAGGGTTCAGGGGTTCTGGGCATTTTCATTGAGAGTCAAAGATGGATGAGAAGAAACCAGCCATGCAAAGATGAAGGCTAAGTACGTTCCAAGCAGCCTTTTCTTCAGCACTTTTCAGACTTCCACTCTCTGCACCAAACCCTTCACAATGAGTACATTATCCCATTCACCCTCCAGGGAGATACCTTTTAAACTGTGGGTCAAAATCCCCTAAGAGGGTTGTGAAATCCATTTAATGAACCATGATTGTTATTTTTTAAAAAATGAACTAAAGTAAAAATTTAAAAATACATGAGCACCACTGAAAGTAAGCATAAGTATTTTATGATCTTTTGTTTTGGTTCTGTGTGTGAGCACTTGCTGTGTTGTGATCATAATGTAAATAACTGAGGGTTTCAGTTTAAAAAAAAACTTGAAAGCCACCAAGATGCATATTAATAGGCTCAATTTACAACTAGGAAAACCTAAATGAGTTTGCCCACATCTTGCAATTATTGTCATAGCCTGGATTTAAGCCCCAAGTAAACTCTCCCTCTGACTTCCTGCTCACGGTTCCATTTCTCCATCTCCCAGCTTAGTCATCCCATCATCCTTTGGCACCCAGCAGTGCTCAGAGAATGGCTAGTGAACATCTGTCATAGGACAGGCTCTCCTGAGCTAGATCCTGGGGAGGTGAGGAGTGACACAGACCGATGAATAGGACATCGCAAAGCATTGTGATAAGTGGGAGCTTTGCTAACCTGCTTCAAAAGAGGCAGTTCTCTTAACTGCAGGGCTTTTGTTTGCCTGATGGGGTGTGCAAGTTTCTAGAAGAGCTTGGGACAACAGAAGGAAGAGTAAAGGCTGCCTCCTGGGGTGCTCCCCGTCCTTCTTTCATTTTCAACTGTGTGCAAATAAATGTTGAACATGCCTTTGAAAGGGAGCCCATTATTAACCTGTCATTGGCAGTGATGTGTATGGATCATGAGGGTTGAGGGGGATCCTACAGGAGGTGGGGAGGAAAATAGGGCCTTAGGTCAGGTTTAGAAATTTGGAAACTGAAGTAATGAGGAGACCAAAGGATGTAGATTTGTAGAAACATCCTATAGATGAGCTTTGGCAAGGAGAAGATAGCCAACAAACACTTACGGGATGCATGTTCCAGGCACTAGAATAGGAGCTGAGATGGCACAGATCTATCCTTCTTGCCCTCTGTAAGGGTAGAGTTTGGTGTAAAAACAAAAGCCTAGTCTCACTGGGCTAAATTCAAGGTGTTAGTAGGATGACCAGAGGTACCATTTGAAACAGGACACTACTGTTGTTTTCTGTCCTATTTCAAATGGGACCTCTGGTCAGCCTACCTTTAAACCCCACAACAGCAGTTCTATGCGCCAAAGGGTGTGATTTAGACTATTGCAGAGTTGAGTCTATACAGGAGCTGATGAGCTCAAAACTCTGTAGCTGGAGTTATTGTTGATTCTCTCTCTCTCCCTCCCCTCAACGTGGTATGTCAGATATAGCACTCTCACCCAGGACCGGTCAGTCTCACAAGCTTCTGGTCAGTTCCTCTTGCTTTCCTCAGGGAAGTTGCAATATTCGGTCGGTGTTGCCCATTTTTACCCTCTGCCACTTCCCCACACCCCACGCTCTGCCTGGCTAACATTCAGCTGAAATCTCTTTACTCCAAAGACACCTTGTTCGAACATCCTACACAAAATGGTTCCCTTACGCTCTTTCATAGCTAGACAGAGCTCCCTGTCCTTTTCCTTTCAATGCTTTGTCACCTTTGGTGGTTGTTTGGTTCATTTGTGGTCTGTCTGTCTAATGCCTAGTTCCCCTAACAGCCTGCAATCTCCCTGAGGGACCTTGGCTGTTTGGTTTACCAAGACACCTGGTGCACTGGTTAGTACATAATAGGTGCTCAATAAACGTTTGTTCAAGGCAGAAAAGGAAAGAATGAGGAACAGAAGGACAGACTTCCATACTATAGCTGGGAGAAAAGAAACAAAATCAAAAAAGGGACATTAAGACGGTCACAGCCCTTTGACATTCCTTACCTCAAAAGGTGGGGACTGCGTCCCGGATCCTTGAGTCTGAGTGCTCTTTGCTATTGCTTTGACCTGTAAAATACAGGAAAATAATGTTGTGTTCAGAAAGATAAGGCTATAAACCAATATATAACTTAGCCGTTTGCTTTGGGGAATTCGTGTGACTATTTAGCTGGACGGTTTGCTTAATGGGCCCTCCTGTTAGGATGAGAGTGTATTTTTCAAGATTTGACAATTTAGTTTATTTTGCTTTTTTCTCTTTTTTTCTTTCCCTCCTACCTGATCCAATAACTTTGTTTTCTATGGCTACATGCATACCTCGTTAATCTGGTTAATCGGCAAAACACTGACTTGAAAGAAACCGAGTCAGCCTGCAGCCACCTGGACACTGGCTGCAATTTTCCGTCAGATGACGTAGGAATCACCAAAACCGGGTTTGAGATCATCACTGTGGAACAAACTGGACCCTAGGAGATGTTCTCGCAGGTGTCAGTCTTATGGTGTTCCATGACTAACTCCCCCTTTCCTTTGTTTTGCCTCTTCTTGGTACCTATCAAGCCCTTGACCACGTAGGAAAGGGGATGGTGGTCTTTGAGACAGCAGTCTGCCATCTTCCCGGAATGAATAGACCGACTTTCCCCACCAACCTTAGTCTCTCCGTCCTTGTCTCAGAGGCGGCAGGCAGCTGAACTTGAGATGGGTAACAGAATTCCTTCATCGGGATTGCTCATGTAGGAAAACTCTCTGAAACTTTCTGCAAGACCCTGGCTTTGCTGTGTGCGCCAGTCCTCAAACACTGCATCAGGGCCTCTGCGCAACCCCAATCCGCTCCTGTCCTGAAAGACCTGCTTCGAGCTATCCCAGCTCAGACCCCCAGGCCATAAGCTCCCTCTCCTCGCCTCCCCCCTACTCAGACTGCAGCACGTCTGGCAGCGTTAGCGCTGCCTGATCCCAGGGTTCACCGCTGTCGTCGGAGGAGCGGACCGTCTGCAAGGTGAGTAAGCACCCTTTTGTGAGCCCGGAGTGTCACTCTTCCCCGGCGTGTGTTTACCGGAAGCGATGGTGATAAAGAGGTTTGGAAGCCGCCGACTTCTTGCTGCCTCCGTCCACTAGAAGAAAGCTGGCGGGCACGGAAGTTTTGTTTTCTCTGCCTTCTCCCCAGCGCTTGAGCAGCTTCTGGAACACAGATATTTGTTGAATGAAGGAATCAATGAAGGAATGAATGCACGAATGCCTGTCTGAAGGAAAGACAAAGGAAAGGAGAGGGAGGGAAGGACGGGAAAGGAGTGACTGAGAAAGGAAGAGAAAGGAAAAGGCAACGAGACAAGGGGAGGAACCGGCAGCAAAGCCGAGCGCGGGCCTGCGCCACCCCGCCGGCAGGGGGCGCTGCGGGCCTCCCTGGGGCCCGAGGGCGCGGAGGGCGGGGCCTCCTGGAGCCTCCGGGCCGCCCGCGGGGGGCAAGGTGGGCGTGGCGAGGCTGGCGAGAAGGGGCACGCACCGCTGGAACCACACCTTGGCCGGGTGAGCGTCTCCCTGAGGGCAGGCGGGCCTGGCCGGGCCTCGCCCCAGTAACCTCATGGGTGGGGAGCTCAGGGAGGCCGAGGTGGGGTCGGCGCCTCGGAACCTCGGGGTTTCCAGCTCCTTGGGGGCCTCGGTTTCCCCAGCTGGGAAGTGGGCAGGTGGGTGCACGCGTCGCTCCGGGAGGCTGCAGCGGCCACTCAGGGCCCTTCCCGCCTTCCCTGCAGCCTCGCGGCCACGCCCCCGGCCTTCCGGCCTGGCCCGCCCGTACACGGCGGCGCCGCGGGCGCTGTCTGCAGCCCTCGGCCCCGCATCGGCCTGCAGCCCTTCGCATCCTGGTGCCGCCTCCAGCATTCATGGAGGCAGTGCATTTGGCGATCGCACCAGGCTTCTGGCATCGCGCCTGCTTGTGAATCGGGGCGGACCCCTGACCAAGCTGGGTGACTCGGGAGACAAGTTACCTGACCTGCGTTTGCTCATCCCTAAACTGGGGTGATATCAGAACTTCCCTTGTGGGGTCTCCTGATAGTTAAGTGAGTTGATATGGATAAAGGTTTAGAGCAGAGATACCTGTGGCATCGTTTCCCAGGTGCCCCCATGTCCCTGCCCACGAGCACAAAGTAGTAGTTCTGCTTCTGTGATGATTTCATTACTGTTTTGCCCCCTTAACGTTTGGTTAATACGTTTTCCCCAGGAGGTCAGGACAGTGCCAGTGACCTTTGCTCACCCTGTGTCCCCAGCACCTAGCTCTGTGTCTGGGTAGAGGAGTCTGAGGCCAGTGTTGGCTAGGCTGGGGGTACAGGGGTGATCAAGATGGTTCTGCCTTCCCCTGAAAGGGGCACTGGAGCAGTACAGCAGGGTCGGGGCACTGTTTGGGAGCTCAGTGCCCAGGGAAGATCCGTTAAGGTCCGTAGTGCCCTTGGAGGAAGTGGCTCTTAAATGCACCAAACGGAAACTTACCTTTTTGTACGAGCGTCTTTGCTTTTCGTCTCGGTTCTGGCCCCAGGGGCAGTGGAGGCCCAGACTGTTTTTTCCCACGGCCGTCCCATCGGGGAGGAAAGACGGCAGACGGAGGCCCCCGTGATTCACTGTTGGCTTTTGGATGCTGCCCTCCATGGGTGTGCAGAATGCACTAGAAAGCCCAGCACTGTTCCCGCGGGTGGGTTCCCATCGCGGTCTTCCAGAGCGAGTTTTCACTTGGCCGGTTCCGGTGGGAGGCGGGGTGGTGGGGTGACCCAGTTCCCCAGGTCATGGTGGAAAATCTCATTTCCCCCTTGCACATTTGTAAGTTGACAGCGAAAGTATTTTTCATTCTACTTGTAAACAATTCAGTAGCATTCTGCCCCGTGTTTGTTATATGTATGTTTTAACTATATTTTGGGCAAAGACGAGGCGTTGCAGATTTAGTTCATTTCGTTTATAGAAATTGTCTGCCAAAACGTGCAGCTGGCCGAATTGGACCTCACTGGCCAACCCAGAAGTCTGACTTCATTTTTTAAAAAACAGCTAGTTGAGGTATAATTTAGATACCTTACGATTCATTAGTAAACTTACATAAACCATGACCACAGTCGAGTTTAGAACATTATATGTCACTGAAAAGATGCCCCGTGCCCATTTTTACTCGTTCCCCAGTCCACTGCAGGCAAAGATACCTGCTCTCTGTTTCTGTGAGTTCCCATTCCTGCCACTTCGTATCCATGGAATCATCGTCTAACATGTAGCCTTTTGTGACTGGCTTTCATTTTAGCATTGGGTTTTTGGGGTTCATCCATGTTGTAGTATGTACCAGGACTTAATTCCTTTTTGTTGCTGAGTAGTATTTTATTGTATGGATATACCACATTTATTTCTTTTTATCCGTTTACCGGTTGATGGGTATTTGAATGGTTTCCATTCTTTGGTTATTGTGAATGATGCTCCTGGGAACATTCACATACAAGTCTCTGTCCACACAAAGACACAAGTTTCCTTTGTCTTGGGTAGATGGGTTGAACTGCTGGGTCCTGTGGTAAGTTTATGTGTAACTTTTAAGAACCTGCCAAACTGCTTGCTAAAGTGGCTGTCCTGTTTTACATTCCGCCAGTCATTTGTGAGGGTTTCAGTTTCTTCATGCCCTCACCAACACGTGTCTTTTTTATTATACCCTTCCCAGTGGGTATGAAGTGGTATCTCAGGGTTGGTAAAATTGACCATCTCAACCATTTTAAAGTGCACAGTTCAGTAGTGTGAAGTGAAGTCACATTATTGTGCAGCCATTCTCCAAAAGGTTTTCATCTTGCACAACTGAAACTCCTCACTCGTTAGTCACCTCCCCACGGGCCCCTCTTCCCAGCCCCTGGCAACCACCTCTCTGCTTTCTGTTTCTGTGAATTTGACTGCTCCAGCTCGTGCTCATGAACTCCACAGAGAGCCTTACTGTCCTGGGGTTGAAGGCTGCCGTTTAAGGTGCCCCCTTTTCCAGGAGGCCTCTGATTTCCTCATCACTTTCGGGCTCCTTCCTCTTTCCCGGAAGTCTCCTCACACATGACCTCTGGTTTTACACTGCTGTGTATAATGCACATTTTTTTGTGCTCAAATTTGTGAGGAAAAAATAAGGATGCGCATTATACATAGGTAGTGCTAATTCTGTATCTATATAAATGTTTTTAATTCTTTTACTTGTGCTTATGAGTTAAAAGTGTAACTCTAGAAGCAATAGCAATAGCTATATGGAAACTAATACCCTGGAATATGATAATCGGGGTTTTTTTTTTCATATAAAAAATTTTATACATAAAATTTCTTGAAAAAATTTCTTGTACCTTGTATCTGTTGTGTTTTGTAATTATTTGTTACATAAAATTTCTTGTGCCATAATATGTTAAAAAATAAATGCTAAAATTCCTTTATAATGCAAAAAGCAAGTACCTAAATATAAATAAAAATTTGAACTAAAAGTTAAAACAAAATATATTTTTTCTCTGCAAGTTTGGACCCAAAACATGGGTGCGCATTACACACAACAAAGCACAGTATATTTACTCATCTATTCAATCAGCAAATGTTTTATTAAGCGCCTGCTACGTGCTAGGTGCTGTGTTTGGCACTGAAGAGAACATGAACAGCAAATGAGCCTTGCCCCTCTATCCGTGGAGCATTCACTCCAGTGGGGAGACATTCATTAAGTAGCCAGACAAATAAATATAAAATTGCAAGTATGCCAAGTATAGGGGAGGGATGTGAAACTTGGTGTTGAGTGAAGTCCTGGGGAAAAGAAATTGAAATTGAACTCAGTAGAGCAAAGGTCTAGGAGGTGGGCATGGAAGGAGCTAAGTGGCCATACACTCCTGGTGGAGGCCACGGCGTGTGCCAAGGACCCCTGGGCTGGTTCCAGAGTTCCCAGGCTCTACTGGGTAAATATGGTGAGAAGATGATTAAAAGACAGGTGCGGTGCTCAGGCAGTAAGGACCTTATTAAGCAGGCCTTTCATTGATATTCTTCATTATACATATTTATACCTCAGAGCAAAATTTCAGAAAACATGGAGGTCAAGTGCAGTGACCTCGGGTTAGACCAGGGTTTGGCTTCCCTGGGCCTCATTGGAAGAAGTGTCTTGGGTCACAATAACGATAGCTGATGAGCTAAAAATCAGTCACCAAAACATCTCATAATGTTTTAAGAATTTGTGTTGGGCCACGTTCAAAACCGTCCTGGGCCGCTTTGGTTGGATGTGCCTGGGTTAGACAGTGTTTTCTTAGCTATGAAGTCTAAAGCACAAGCAGCCAAAGAAAAAGTACGTAAACTCAACTTCATCAAAATTAAATACTTTTGTGCTTCAAAAGATACTATCAAGTGGAAAGAAAACCCACAGAATAGAAAAAATATTTATAAATCATGTATCTGTAAAAGGTATAGTATCCATGATATGTAAAGAACTTTTACCACTCAACAACCAAAAGACAAATCACCCAATTACAAAATGGGCAAAGGACCTAGATAGACCTTTCTCCAAAGAAGATACACACATGGCCAATAAGCCCATGAACGATGCTCAGCATCCCTAATCGTTAGGGAGATGCAAATCACAACCACAATGAGATACTCCGCTTCACACCCACTAGGATGGTGGTGACAATGATAAACGGACAAAACCCCGTGTTGACGGGATGTGGAGGAATTGAACCCCTCATCCCTCATCCAGATGTAGAATCGTGCAGCAGGTCCATGGAAAACGAGTCTGACGGGCCCTCGAAGAGGTAAACCCAGAGTTACCATATGACCCAGGAATTCCACTCCTAACTGTGTACATACTCAAGAGCACCGAAAACATGCGTTTATTCAACAGCTTGTACACACACGTTCAGAGCGGCATTACTGACAGCAGCCAGAAAGTAGAAGCAACCCCCATGACCATCAGCTGGCAAATGGATGAACAAGAAGTGGTGTAATTATGCAATGGAATATTATGCACCCCCAAAAGGAATGTAGGACCGACACAGCCCACAACATGGACATGCTGCACGGAAGCCAGACACAAAAGGGAACATTCTATTTACACGGAACGCGCGGAATCGACAAATCCATAGAGGCAGAAAGTACACTAGTGGGTGCCAAGGGTTGGGGGAAGGGGCAACAGTGACTGCTACTGGAGTTTTCTTTTTTCTTTTCTTTTCCTTTTTTTTTTCAGGGTTCAAGGAGAGGATGATGAAAATGTTCTCGAATTAGATAAGTGGCGATGGTCGCACAACTTTGCGAATGTACTAAAAAGCACATGCCATGAAGTTTACCTTTAAAAGGGTGAATTTTATGTGATGTGAATTATATTGATTCAAAAAAATTGGAAGGGTTCCTTAACTTGGTGTCTGGTTTTCCTCTTTATTTTAATGCTTCACTGTTTCTGCCTTTTAGTCGTAGACGTCTCGGCATCTTTTAGGAGGCAGGCAATGCACAAATCAATTTCTTAAGAAAAAGACAGAAAAACATCCTGCTGGCCCCAGATCGGGCCTTGCATAACGTGTTTTTGTGATGATTCTGGAGGAAGAGAGAAAGCTCCACTGTGGAACGGAAATTAGTGAAACAAAATTCGTATTTTTTATTTTATAAATTTCTATTTTATTACTATGGTTGCTCATTCCTTCTTACCTGTTTTGCTTTTCCAGTCCATGAGACTGTGCCCCCTGGACCTTTCCTAGGTGTTCATTGACTTAAACTTTTTCTTTAGCAGAGAAATAGAGTTGGGAGGGTACCTCTGAGCTGTAATGAGCTGGTCTTCAGTGTTAGGTTTGCTTGAAAATTGATATTATGAGCTTCAGGGTGGGAGCTGGGAGCAAGCACTGACACTTGTGACTTGTAAAAGTTTCGCTTGCTATCAATAATTGTGAAAATGGTTTTTAATTTAATCCTAAAAAAAAGCAACTTATTTTTCTAGGACTTAAGATGTCTTTGTTGGTCAGATTTCGTAGAGGACAATATGGAAGACCTTTGCAGCTAAAAGGTAAAGTGAAAAATTCTTTAAACATGTGTCTTGGTTTTTAGGTGATCCCAGGGTAAAATAGCAAAAGTAGAGAAGGTCATAAATGCAGATATCAAGGTTCAATTTTGACAGTTGTTGCTGATTTTACTTGCGTTTTTGTATAATTAAAAAACAACAACATCCTTTTCCATGTTTTCTGGTTGCAACAGTAATAGATAAATCTTTTTTTTTATTTTGGAATAATTATAGACTCACAGGAAGTTACAGTAAATATTTGTTTCTAAATGTTCAAACAGCACTGACGTGCACAGAGAAACGTGCAACTCCTGTGTAACCCCACTGAGCATTCTCCAGTGTGAACAGTCCGGTGTGTATTCTTCAGGCTTCTTGTTACATTTCTGGAGACGCATGTAAACAATTAGACTAGAGTTTTGCATTTTGGGAGGCAGCCTGCAGACCTAATTGCTTATGCATACTCATTAGCGGTTCACCACTGCAAACGCCAAGGTAGACCCCATCAGGTCTGCGCTGGCTTTTCCTTTACTGCCGGTGTTTTGCGCATTATTTTAAGGCTCTGGGGCCCTTCCTCAGAGCCAGAGAGCGACCCGCTGTGGCCTTGCTCTCCTACTTGAAGAGCTTGTTCAAATGCAGTTTCCCAGGCCCCATTCCTGCTGGCTTTCAAGGTCTGGGGCCCAGGGAGCTGCTGTTTCAACATGCAGCATGGCTGACGCGTGCGGTTGCTGCTGGAACCGCTGCGGCTCAGCCTGGCTGCACCCAGCTGGGACCCATGACCGGTTGCTGTCGGTGAGTCAGGGTGGCTGTAGGTAAAGCGAGTATGGGTGCTGCTGTAGATCTGGGTGCCCACACAGCCTCAGCGCTCGTGTCCAGCCTCCTGTCTCCTCCGGAGTCGGCTCGTTGGTGTTGAGTGAGTGGGCTGTCCCCTCTCGTAGCACACACACTTGGCGTGGTGCGTGAGCAGCAGTCCTGTGATTCTAGCCTTAAACCAAAGGAAGGTACAAGAAAGGTTGCTTACCAGGTGTGATGAGCAGGGAATCTTCGGTACCTTTTCCTGAAAGGAGAGTAAAGAGGAGAGAATAAAAAGGAGAACCGTGTGTCCCTTGTGATGGGCATTCGTGCGTCTCCACTTACACACAGACTTCGAGGGCTTTCCAGCTCTTGGCACTGGTTTCACGGGATGAGTTGAGGCCTGAGAAGTATCTGATTTGACCCGAGAGATCTCCCTCCTGTTCATCATCTGCTAGATGATGTCTCCCAATTGCTGTCAGTACTCTCTTTCTTCTATTTTTTTCACTTTATAAAATAATAAGGGCAAAATGCAATAAAATATTCAAGTCATTGACTCTTATGAACACCAGTGCCTGGAGAGCGCCATCAGAGTTGCTGGGGACGAGCAGGAGCTCCCAAGTGGACGTGCCAGCCGGTGGCGGTCGAGGGGTCCTGGTGCACAGGGACGTGTGGGTTTCCTGGGTGTGGCTGTCACCAGAGGTTGAGGAGGTTTTAGTTCTGGGTCCTGTAACTAATAAGTTACCTAAACCCTCGAGGCCTAATTGTCTCCCTGTACAAAACAGGAAGGGCTGGGCTACTGAGTTTTACAGTTTAAAAAAAACTGATTCACTTTAGCAAATCCATTCATTCTGGAGTGGGTCCTTGAACACCTACCATGGGGCAAGCGTTCCAGTGGCTGGCGGAACAGCGAGCAGACAGCAGTCCCTGTCTTCCAGGAGCTTCCCACTTGGGGCTGGAGGGTACACAGATAAGAAAAAACACACAGTGGGCGAGCAGCGCTCCTCCCACTGTCCCGGTCACCAAAGCAAGGACAGTTTGAGGAGCTGCCCCAGCCAAGAGGAGCTTAGGGAGCCGTGACCATTAAGTCAAATGTATCCTGTGTGGGCCAGAAGAAGACACGTGAGGGGGAAACTGAGGAAACGGAATGAAGCGTGGGCTTGGGTGACCAACTGTGTCAGTCTTGGCTCGTTAGCTGTGACCCTTGCTCGTGCAAGGTGGTAATAGTGGGGCCACTAGGGGTAGGTTATATGGGAACTGCCTTGTACTGGTGCCATCTTTACGATTTTTATGAAAACCTAAAACTGCTCTAAAAAGTCAAGTTTGTTTTTAAAACGTGTGTGTGGGGAGGGGTGGCATATCAGATGGTGATGAGTGACATGGAGGAAAGTAAAGCCAGGTCTGAGGGGCAGGGAGCACAGCCGGGGACGAAGGTGAGTGAGGGCCCTGCAGAGAAGAGGACACGTGGGCAGAGCCCTGGAGAAGGAAGGGAGCCGTCCTAGTGGGTCTGAAGGAGGGAACAGCCAGGGGTGAGGCCCTGCAGGAGGGAAGAACAGGGAGTGTGCAGGTTGCCCTGGAGGGCAAACGGGTGGAGGCGGGGCATTAGGTCAGATGGGGGTGGGGTGGGGAGGGGGACAGTGAGGGGCAGGGGCGGGACAACCGCAACCTCCTGAGGCCTGGGCAGGACTTTGGCATCGACTCTGGGCCAGATGCCGGCAAAGCTGTGGGTCTGGCCGTCTTCCCTGTGGCACGGGTCCCATGTCCCCACAGCCCTCCTTTCCCGGGCTCTGGAACGTCACCGTGCGAGGGCCTCCGTAGGCTCTAGAGCCGGGGTTGGCAAAGCGCAGCCTCGGGGCCACGTCCTGGTCCCCAGCTCTGTCTACAAAGGCCAGCCGTACCCTTCTCCCCTCCCGTCAGTGAGGTCCCCCACGTTCATCGTGCGTTCGGTAATTGGCTGGTCACAGCCCGTATTCCATCCTGGGACCCTTGCAGCTTCCGAAACGATGTGCTACAATTCGCGTGCCTTACGGGCCTGTCAGGTTTGCCGGGCTCTGCCGCGCCGCGGCTGGATCGCCCGGGAGCGCTTCCCGCCAGCCGGCTTCGGCTCTTCGGCGCCTCTCCTTGGCTTCCAGCCTCCGGCTGCCACCACCCCAGGCCTGCCTTCCCCAGAGTGCCGGGCAGCTGCAACGGGCCGGCGCGTAGCCTCGTTAGACTGGCGTCTTTCCCTTAGCAACACGCATCGGAGATCACCACGCCTTTCCGTGGCTTGGTGGCTCATTTCCGTTCGTCACGTAACAATACGCGTGGTGCAGGTGGCCCACGCTTGTCCATTCAGTGGTGAAAGGCATCCTGCTTGCTTCCAGTTCGGGGCGATGATGAGTAAAGCTGCTGTGGACGTTTGTGGGTTTTGGTTGTGGTGTGGACGTGCATGTTCAAAGCAGTCGGGTCCGTGTGCTGAACGGCACAGTGACTCTGTGTCCACCTGTGTGTGGGCCCCTCCTCGTTAGAGGGTCACGGAAGGAGCCTCTGATTTGTTTCGGTTTGCGTCTCTTTGACAGCACGATGTTACCACTGTCTTCCTAGTTCTGGAAGCTTGATTGAAATTTCTCCAGAGGAGTGTTCAAATTCAAATTGTTTTCAGTGAAATTTGAAATGATGATGGAACTTCTAAGAGTAGACTCTTAAAAATCTTTTTAATTTTAAAATTGATCCCCCGTGGGTCCTATCCTGAGCACTTAATAGATGAGCTGTCTAATAAGTTGAGGTAATTGAGATGCAGCAGTAAAAAGTTAAAAATCATCATTCTGGCAGTCCTGGAGGCTTTGGGAGTGACACGTACATTTAATTTGAAATCGTGAGGAAAGTGGGAGGTCTCTTTTTCCGTAGACGTGTGAGCTTCTCTCTGTGTAACGACACCAGACTGTGATTTCTGAGCAGCACGAAAACTGGAAACACGGTGAAACCGATTAACGTTAAAGGAGGGAAAGAATGAAGTAGGGAACAGGCTTGGGTGCTTTTTCAGCTTTATTGGTGTGTAAGTCTTGATGTGGAATGTTGATAGATGAGAATACACTGCATATACTTAAAATGTACAATTGGAGTGTTGACATATGGATGTCAGACCAGGACTACAATCAAGATGATGAACATGGATGGCTACCTCCACCCAAATCATTCTTTGTAATCCCCCTTCCTGGGGTAAGAGCTGATCAGTCACTTTTATCCCCACAGATTAGTTTACATTTTCTAGAATTTTATGGAAATATACATATTGTATAGAATTTAAAGTAAATTATATAATAGAATAATACAGAATACTATTTTTTTGGAGAAGGAAGTGTCTGCTTTCTTACAGCATTACTATTTTGGAATTCATTCATATCATTGGGTGGATCAGAACTTCATTACTTGGTTGTTGCGTAGCATTCCACCATGGTGCTACGGACAGAATTGCGTTCCCCTGCAAGCCATAGGTTGAAGCTCTGACCCCCAATGTGACTGTAGCTGGAGATGAGACTTTTAAGAGGTAATTAGGATTAAATGAGGTCATATGGGTGGGACCCTAGTCCGATGTGATAGGTGGCCTTGTGAGGACACAGCGAGAAGGTGGCCGTCTGCAAGCCAGGAAGAGAGCCCTCACCAGAACTCAGCCGAGCTGGCTTCCTGATCGCAGACTTCCACCCGCCAGAACGCTGAGAAAATTCACTTCTGTCATTTCAGCCACCCACTCTGTGACCTTCTGTTAGGATGCCCTGAGCAGACTAAGAGGTATGGGTCCACTGCAGTTGGTTTTTCCTTTACCTGTTGGTGGTCATTTCCAGTCTGGGGCAATCACAGAATAATTCGTGTGAACATTCGTGTGCAAGTCCTTGTGCAGACGTGCGCTTCCATTTTTATTGGGTGAATCTGTAGGGGCGGACTGGCTGGGTTATGTACGTTCTACTTTTTTAGAAACTGCCGAACTGTTTTCTGAGGTGATTGTGCCACATTGCGTTCCCAGCCAGCAGCACAGAGAGTTCCGGTTCCTCCACCTTGAGGTGGAGAAAAGGTTTTTAAAGAAGCGTCTTGAGGCTTCCGTTTCAAATTGTGTGTGCTTGGGTGATCTACCCACGTGCATGGTGACAGCTGCTGTGACGTGGCCAGGAGAGGCATGGGCAGGCAGGCCTTGCTCTCTCTACGTTCGCCAGTGAGAATTTTGTATGCCTATGTTCATTTACTTTCCATGAAAATTTACAATGCTGTAATACCTTTGTCCCTTTTACTTGTCCTTTCACTTCTTTTCCTGATGGTTCTGCTTGTAGGCTTCCAGGTTAAGCCCAGAATTTCTGGGCTGTGAAGCAGAGAAAGGAGCCTGGGGTTTAGAGTCAGACACACTTGGATTTGAATTTGGACTTCACAGCCCAGCTGTGTGGCCGGTCATGTGACCTGAGCCTCAGTTTCCTCACCTGTTTTGAAAAAGTGTGTAGGGAGGGTGATGTTACCCGGCTTGCACGGTTGTTAGCAGGCTCAACTATAAGGCACTGAGAACGTCGTCATTGAACACCCGGGAAACTGTGTTCATTTCTGAAGACACATTTGTAACGATAAATGCCATTTTCTGTTTGAGACGGATTGACCTCCTACCCACTGAAGTTTTAATGGGTGATATGGGTTAGCAGGACACCACAGAGAATATGGCAAAATGCAGTGGCTTTGCCAGGGTTCAGGGTGACTTTGCAACGTTTAAGGATGTCCACGCCTTCCTTTGGCCACTTGCCCTTTACTGGGGCTGCGTTTTATGGGCTCATTCCCTCAACTTCCTCAAGGCAACTCATGCCCGAGGGCGATTCCTCCACACAGCTCGTTTGGGAATCCCCGGCCTGCAGGTCGCCTCGGGGCTGTTTCTGTGGCTCCGGGAGGGACATCCTGAGGCCTGTGGGATCCAGCCCGTGTATGCACCTGCCTTCTGGCCTGTGGGATCCTTTGTGCAGCTGGCCGAGGAGCGTTAGCAGTGCATGGGCCTTCCCTCGTGTGGAGACGTGAGACGTCGTTCTGTGATGGACAGGCCGCTCATCGGAGACTCCTGGCGTGTGAGGGGTCATCCTGGAAGGAGTGCCGCGGACTCTGGCGGTTGACGTTAGCCTGGGCAGGTAGGCTGGCACTGGAGCTGCACGGGAGGTGGGGGTGCCGGGGAGGCAGGAGGTGCGGGTGTCAGGAGGCGCGGGGCTCGTTTTGCCGGGTGGGGGTGTGTGGAGGGCCCTCTCTCCTCTGCCGGCCGCTGGGTTCCAAATACCCTGCGGTGTTCCTCCTCAGAGCCGGCTGCTTCCTTGGCATCAGCCAGGCGAGTTGCTAGGGAGCTGAGTGAGGCACATGCCACTTCCTTTTGACTTGCTCCCATAGAGCCATCTGCTTGTTCCTGCTCGTGGCCTTCAGGCTTGGCCGGGAGCGTCGAGAAGACGGTCGAGCGCAGCATCTGTGCTCCCTGGCCTCTCTGGGAATGGAGCGCTTTCTAGTAACTCCTTAACCCTCTCGGTCCAAATTCGTAACAGTTAATGGCGTTCAGTCCCTTGTGTCCCGAGGCTCACAATTTGGAGCAGGCATTTCTTTGCTCCTTGGTTTTGTCTTGCACGTAGATGGACGTTACACCCTAACCGTGCGACTGTCGAGTGAGGGGGTGGTATCCGTGTCAGAATGCATTTAGCATGTAAGTGTTTATGACGGTGGTCTTCACCGAGGGTGCATACTACTTGGAATTGATGCGCACAATTTAGACATTTTTATTTTCACGAGCCCCATTGTGAAGCTCAGGTCAGTATAAGTGGCAGGTGATCCCCCCAAACTTTTGGTGATGTTGGCGCGGCAGCTAGCCAAGAGAAGCTTTCTGAAAAGTAGCGACTGAGAAAAAACTTACCAACCGCCCCCAGCGTGGCGTCCTTCCAGGTTTGGTCCCGAGCAGAGGGGCAAATCCGACTCACTAGACTGAAGCCCGTCTCCGCCCCGGGTTTGTCACGGTCGTCTCTCACGACAGCATTGCGCCTTCAGCTGTCATCTCTGCAGAAACAGTTGAAGAAACCACCTAAACAAAAATAGCAACAGGCATTACAAACTAGCGGAGAGGTTCGGGGGAAGAAAAGGTCTTGGGAAGAGCCGTCGTTCGCGTTTTGAAAGTCCCGTTGAGCAGGAGACGTCCTCACCTTCGAGTGCACCAGGACTGTGGAAGCTGAGGTAGGGACTGTGGGAGATAATTTCTTCTTAAGCGTAATTTTGTCTTTGTTGGTTTGCTAGCAGCGAGCCATAGGAACTGCTCCTGCCGGCTTCTGATGCTCCCCAGGAGGGCTACTTAAAGGAGGGCCAGGACCCGTGGAGGTGAAATTTCATTGTTGGGGCTCCACGTGCTAAAAGCTTTAGTGGTAATTTAGATGTGTTCTGACTGTGCCGACTTATGTGTTTGTTAAAATTGATGTTATTAGTATTTGCTTTTCGGGGGGTCCCTCGGGTCAGTCGATCATATGAAGCCATTCTGCCATCACTTCTGCCTTCCCAGGGTCACGTGGCCCCGAGGACTGAGACGAGCCTGCAGGCTGACGGCATTCAGCCACCGGGGCCTTTTCAGGGTAAGCACCCTGCGGGTGACCCCCCAGGCTGGCCCTTCTTCCTCACCGCCCCACCCTTGTCCGTGCTGCCACCTGAGCATTAGCAGAGGCTCAAGAAATGCAAATTGACTTTGCTGTGGGACTAATCGGTACAGTAGAACCGAGTGTCAATATAAGTCACTTTAAGGCCTCGTTTGTTTATTTATCCTAGCCCCAGGGAGGGACAGATAGATGTGAGAGTGACTGACAAGGAAGAGCGGAAGTCCCTTTTCAGAGCCTGCCCTTCCCCCGCCCCCTTGCTTTTTCACTTCAACGGCTCACACTGGTCTGTGGCCCCGGAACTTTCTTGCACTCGACAGCATGTCACGGAGGCTTACTCATCCTCACGGCCTTGACCGCTGCCTTGCCCCCGAAGCGCGTAAACCGGCTTTGAAGGTTGTCTCGTTCCTTCGCTCGGTCACGTTCAGCCGTGGCGCCCTGGGAAGGAGCTGCGCGTGGCCGTCCGCACGGCAGCCCCGGACCTCGCCTCGGGCCCGCCGCGGTGCTCCCCGAGCTGTGTTTGAATTGATGATCGCGTGTGTGAACCTTGACAGGGCCTCTCTCTTGCCTGCGTGAAAGATGAGATTGATGTCAGATTAGATTCATAATTCACGACTGAAACATGCTTTCCCCACCTGCGGAAGCCCTGGGACGTGCAGAAATCGGGCGCGACTGCTAACGGACTAGCTTTGCTGCGGTGACGCTCCCGGAAAGGGACGCGCGGGGCTCGCGCCGCCGGCCGTCTTCTGGAGGAGACGTCCCCTTAGCCCAGGTCTGAGAGAGCCCTGCAAGCAGAGGGGGGAGCAGTGGCTCGTCTCCACCGAGGACCACCTCTGCCTCAGGCGCCTCTGTGGACTCCCTCAGTCCTCGCAGCAGCACTTAGAAGGGAGGGTCTCCTGGTGTCCCCACTGGTCAGGTGAGGAGAAGGAGGCCCAAAGAACGATGCTGAGTAACTCGCTCCAGCTTACCTGGTTAGTAAGTGACAGCGCTGAGATTCAAACCCAGGTAGTTGCAATTTCAGCATCACGTTGCCTTTCCTGGATGACCGGGCCCTAGCTCCTGGGGCGCCTCCCAGTCCCCTCTAATTGCTTAGGCTGGTGGCGGCGAGGTGGCATACCCCTTCCTTTAAAGAAAGTCTACATAAAGTTGGCGGGAAAGCCAGCAAGGACACAGTGTGACAGGGTTACAGGGAACGGGCGCTTGAGGAGCGGCCCCTGGAGTCCACGGTGGGTGTTCGGCGGAGACGGCGGGCAACGACGTGGCCCGCCCGGGCGAGGACGTGGTCTCGGGTAGCTCGGGGTCGGCAGGGCGCCGGGGAGGCGGGGACTCGGGCAGCAGCTTTGCATCTGAAAGTCCGGAGCTGAGCCTCTGCTCTGTCAGGAGGTTGGATGTGGGGACAGGAACCCGAGTGAAAATGGGACAGGGGAGAAGCAGAGGGATGAGCGCTGGTGGCAGCTTGCTGAGCAGTCACGGCTGACCCAGGGCGCCTTCCAGGCCGCTCTGCCTGTGCCAGGCGGCGTGTCGCCTCTGGTGCGGCCTGCACGGGTGACTCTATAGCAGGACGTGCCTCGTGCACAGAAACCTCAGTGTCTGGATGTGTGGGGGCTGCCGTCCAAATGCTTGAGTTAGGGTCCGTAGTGCACCCAGTGCCCCCATCTTCTGCTACGTCACAGCAAAGGGGACTCCTGTCCGTGGCCGACGCGATTCCCCCACACCTGTGCACGATTTCACCTCTCAGGAGCCATTGAGTATTCAGGGTGACGGGGCACACCTTGTTGGTTCACTTTGCACCCAACGATGACCGTTACAGACAGGTGCCCCTTGTCCCCAAGACGGACACTTCTGACCAAAGTGCCTTAAGCTTTGGAATAAACACCTTAAAGTGTGACTTGTCTGTCACCTGAGTCTTAGTTGACGAAGATCGGTGGCTCCGTATAGGACTGGTCATCATGACAGACAAGCGGAAATGAATGGGAAAGGCAGGGAGGCCCAGAAACTCCTCAAGTCTAAAACGAGAGCACATTTCCGGGCGTCCTTTACCGCTCGGTACACACGGGGGCCTGTATGTCGCGCTACTGGTCTGGTATTTATTTTTTGGCTTTTGGGGGCACACAGAGGGAAACTGTTCGCACTGGCTAGCGTATTTTCCTGCCTCCGACAGCAGGGAGGACCGTGCAGGACGTGGCTGATGACTCGGGGGGCGGATCGCTGTGCTGGCTCCCAGAACCCCCCTTGGGTAACAGTCTGGTTGAGGCTCTGCTCCAACTTTCCTCGTCTGTCCCTACACTTTTGTAAGAAACCCTGAATGCCGCCCGTGATGGCTTTTGAACTCGCGAAAGCGTGGAAACATCAGTATTTTTCAGATGCTGCCTGGCTGGGATGCTCAGAAAGAGGGGCTCTTCCAGCACTTTCCTCAGACGGGTCAGAGAGCGGCCTCCAGCTTGTGTTACTGTTTCTGTCCGCAGAGAACAGAGGTGGATGCATTCCTTCTTAGCGTGTCAGGTGCGGACAGGCGGGACGGGTATTGCGTCTCCTGTGCGCACCGCTGAGCGCTGGGACTCCGCAGTCGCTCTGAGAGCACCGCTCTGTGGCCCGGCGGTAGTGCCATCTGGGAGGCCCGTCACGGTGCGGGGACGGTGGGGGCGGCCAGTGCCGTCACGTTAGAATGTGATGACGTTTCCCTTTCATAACTGAAAGATAGCCAGACCTGCCGTGGGGTAGTTTGCTCATGCGGTCATTCAAACCGATTTTGAACCCAGAGGTAGGAACGGGTCCGCGTGCATGGCAGCTCAGTTTGTCCTCAACTTTTAGCAACGTTGGTGCAGTACTCGGTGGCACCATGGTCACCCGCCCCCCGCCCCCCCATTCGCTTTCTCGACACGTGTGGCGAGCACCACAGCTGACAGGTAGCATCTCGTGCTTCTTTTAGAAACGTGACTGACCTTCAGCCTACGCCGCCCTGATACCCTTGTCACCTTCCTGTCTGCAGGGCCAGGCTGAGTGCAGTGTTTTGTGGTGAGAGGAGAGCTGGAGGTGGCTTTCGTGTCCCCTCTGTCTGAGTAGCATGCAGAAGCTGCTCCCGCGACGACCCTCAGCCTCTGCGTGGTGTCCCGCGGTTCTGGTCCTTAGCCCTGGGTTAGCATCCCCGGCGGGTGCGGTCGAGGACCCCTTCTGCCACGTCACCTACCAGGGGGCACCCTGGAACCTGGCCATGCTGCTTGTCACTTGGATGTTGGGAAGATTTGTAGTGATAAATTAGTTGCCCGAGTCATTCCTTTATACCCCAAAACTGTAATTAATTTTCTAATCGTGTCCTCCAACGTGAATTACAGTTTGTGGACTGTCACTGTAACTATGAACGATGTCTTGTTTTTCTTGTTTCCTCTTGAATTTATTTTCTGAAATCATCCATACACTCCTAAATGGCCAGGGACGCGTTTCCCAGCCATCGTGCTAATTTTTACTTCACAAGGCGTTACCGTCATAGGCCAGGCTCAGTCCTCGGCGCAGTGAGGGACATGAAGGTGAGGAGCAGCTCCTGCTTGTACCACATGCAGTCTGGTAGCCTAGGACATGCAGAGATAGCAAGTGGAGGACGGAGCATGCAGCGTTGTCCCTGCCCTAAGCAGAGTGTACTCACGAGGAAGAGCAGGTGCCCCATTCCAGCGCCATCTAGAACGAGATGTCACAAGGTCCAAGAAGGTGACCCAGTGAGGAGTCTGGGAGTGATGTCGCTTGTGCTGGGCCTTGCGCCGAGCGCTGCTAAGAGTCTTGCAAACAGAACGGCCGGGAAGGACAGCTGGGCAAAGCATGTGGCACGTTGATTGGCCACAGATCCCAAGGAGTTGAATTCGGGAAGAGAATGGGATTTGGCTCTAAAACCTGTTAAGATAGGTCGGAGCTGTGTCTCGCCAGGACTCTGAAGCCTGAGAAGTGTAGGGTGCTGGGCCGTTACTGTGGCCTTTTTGCAAGTAGCACAGTTAACACAATCACACAGAGACTGGGATGTCCTCGCAGGATGGGTTGACGTGGGAAAGGGTGTCAAGGTTAGGAGCTGTGGCAGGAGGCCTCGGGGGGTGGGTGCGGGGTTCTGAGGAAGGACTGGGCGAGCATGGAGGCAGAAACCCAAAGAACTCTCCAGGACCTGAGGACCGAGGCCGAGGGAAGGGAGGCGGTGACTCCGGGGTGGAGCCAAGGTTAGTTATGGGAGGGTTGACATTGACTGAGACGGTTAATTACAGCGTCACCCACTTACGGTTCAGCGAGGAGTTGTCCCAGGGGAAGAACCTCACCAAGTATGGGTCTGTCCCAGGAGCTAATTGTAAGCGAGCATTCGCTCATTTTTCTGAAGATAATGGTCTCGTCTGTCCTTTAAAACGGCCTTAAATTTGCTTTCAGGGTCTTTACACGGAAGTAACTTAATCAGGTAACACTTGAATGATTTCATTTTGAAACATGTTGGCCACATTCACGGTGCTTCCCGTGTGTCATGTCCCAGACAAACACGGCTTTGATACATGCGCTTTCTGCATGGCATCACGTACTCAGCCAGCCGTCTCAGGACAGGGCTGCCTCCGGCGCTCTTACGGATTCCAGCAGACAGGGGACATAGCCTTGACTGTTTTCAGCGACTCTAAGGATGAAGACAAGCTGTAGGGCATGTGTGATTTTTGAAAAAATATTACACCTTCCACCTCCCTTCCCTAAATACAGTGAGAAGTCCAGTACCTTACCCCTCATGTGCCTAAATGTGTGACGCATCGACGTATCTACGGGACAACAGCTTAGTGACGTGGGTTTTTCCCTTCTGTCTGATGGAAAGTAACCCACGTTCTCCGTGCGCACGGGCGTCGAAGGCGGCCTGGCGGGGGAAATGGCCCGCCGCGCCTCGGAGTGGAGCCTCGCTCCAGCAGGTGAGCGATGACGGCCCCCTGTCCCGTGTCCCCACCCAGGGCTCTAGCATACGGTCTCCCTCCTGCTCCGTAAGTACGCTTCCTGAGTCTGGGGAAGGAAGGTTCAGCGCAATCTAGAACGGGGTGGCACGAGGTGCTCTCTTGTGTACTGTAGACAATTCAATCTTCAGTCGCCTCTATTGCTTCTGACTTAAGAATGCAAAGTACTTGTCCAAAATATTATGTAACCAATTCAGTTCATACGCAGAACCTTGGATCAGATCTCCCCGCCGCTTTCCCACCCTTAGTGGTAAGTCTAGAAGGCTCTGCGTTCACCCCCGGCAGTGTCTGCACGACCTTCCCCGCCAACTTCGCCTTTTCTAGGATTTCTCCAGCATTTGGTTGTTCTTAGTCTGACGAGACTGCGCAGAAGTGAACTCTGTTTTCCTCCCTGCACTGCCCCGACGCAGGCAGAGTGTGCTGCCCGGCATGCCCGCACCTCCCTCAGGTCGGGCCGCGGCTCCGGGGCCCCGGGCTGCCTCGTGGGAGGCGCTTTCGCGGCTCGCCTGGGCGCACGGCAGACGGCCATGGCTTTCTGGACCTCTCATCTGTCTGCACAGAAGCTCTCAGTACTGCTCTGTTCAGTCCAGACATGCTGAGTTCCTCCTGTGTGACAGGCCTCCGTGCAGGATGTCAGGCCAACCCTGCTGCCTTGCTCGGCCCAGGTAAGCAGCAGCCTGACAGGTGCCCCCAGTAGGCCCTGGGGGGGTCCATCCCGGCACCAGTCCTCTTAGCAGTGTGGCATTCTCACCGCTGAGGCGGGGGAGACCTGGCCCTTGGTCAGGGACCCTACAGAACCCTAGAGCTGGATTTGTGTCCTGCCTCCGGAGAAGTCAGTGCAGGGTTGAAGCTCTGTCATCCAGCCATAACATTGGATCTGGAAAGACAATCTTGAAGAACACTCACTTCCCATCATCTGGGGGTGCAGGCCATCTTTTCTGCTGACCGTTTGCTTTGCCTCTTTGCAGCCACCCTCACCCACTGGCCCACTCCTGCTCAGTACTGTTCTGAAGAGGAGGAAACTCTGCTTGTTCGAAGCATAGAAAACGTCTAATTTAAGTAAATAATAAGGCTAAACCACATTCATGTTGTACATCAGTTCTGAACATGTAAAAAAAAATGCATACTTTGAAAAATGACCAGTCCCCGTCTCCTGGGAAGGGGGATGGCTGTAACTTGAACAGGTTGTGCAAAGGACTGAGCACTTCTAGTTCCCGAAGGGCTTGCGTTTGCGCACGATCCGTTAGGAACTCACCACTAAAGTAAGTAGGTTGATTCATTTGTCGAACATGAAAATACTTTTTAAAAAACAGCTCTGCTTCAAAAAGCATATAATCTGTTTTTAACGTGTTACAAATGCAGAAGATAGTTTCTTTTGCACGGCCAGAATGGTATTCATAGGTACCTATTTGATTTCCCACCGGTTAGTTGTCGAACGCAGAGCCTAAGTGAAAAGAACACCTGTTTGTGCTGCAGGCTGCGTGCGCTCCAGCAGTCGCCTTAGCCGGCTCCCCCTCACAGTGCTCCACAGCCAGCAGCGCGGTCCCGACCGTGCACGCAGCCCTTACGCAGGAGCACGTGGAGCCGCTTCTGGACGAGGCAAACATTTCACACAGCCAAACAACGAACCTTCAGCCTCTGAAGGCAATTGTATGCTCCTATTTCTTCTTAAATGTAACCTTAAGAAACACCATTTCAGATTTAGCCAAACACTGTCACCCCCACTGGCGCTCTGGAGTGCCCCTGGGGTCCTAAATTTGTTCAGAAGCTGGTGACGTATGGTGAGGCAGAGTAGGGACCTTCCACCTAAACCTGAACTTCTAGTAAGTCTTATTCTCAGTGGATAACCTAGGAGAGATCAGAGGACACCTATGCACTGACGGCAGCCATCAGCTTCTGTAAAAGCCTCGCTCGGTGTCTAGAATTTATTTCATACGTGTTTGGGGCCCTGAGCCCTCCAGACCTGAGCTGGAGTGGCTTTCAACACGGTTTAAGACCCCACAGGCCAGAACCAGTCTACAGAGCCACCGAGGTTGTGTGTTACTCCTCACGCTGCAGTGACAGAGCCTAGAAGCACGGCGCTGCGTGTCTGTCTGTCTGCCTTTTATCAGAGTTTGTGTCTGCAGAGTTAAAAAGTAAACACTGAAAGGTTTACAGTGAGAAACAGCCGCCCTGCTCACTGCTTGCTCACCCCTTCTCTGCTCTCTGACGCTGCCGTTCTCAGCTCCTCGAGGTGCCTTCTGAGAATCACGTTGTCTGAAGTTGTACGCCCCAATTGCAGACAGATGAAACACCTGCACTTGCAGGTGTTTTTAGAAAAATCCTCGAGTTCTGGTCAAGACGGCAGAGTAGGAAACGCTTGCTGGCCTGCTCCCGTGACCACATCAAAATTACAAATAGATCACAGAGCAGGGGTGTCCGGCCTTCTGGCTTCCCCGGGCCACACTGGAAGAAGGAGAATTGTCTTGGGCCACACATTAAAATACACACACGATGGCTGGTGTGCTAATAAAAAAAAAAATGGTCGCACATGAAAAAATCTCATCATGTTCCAAGAAAGCTGACGAATTTGTGCTGGTTCGCATTCAAAGCCGTGCTGGGCCGCAGGTGGCCCAGGGCCGCGTGTTGGGAGCTTGGTATAGAACACTCGGCCTGGAGAACCGCCTGAAGACTAGCTGAACTGAACTCCTGTAACTAAGGCTAAATAAAGGCCAAGCCATGTCGAGACTGATTCATGATTAATAAAAAAAAAAAAGAATTTATGTAATAGTAAAAAGCAAAACCAAGAGAACAAACTCGGAGTAGCCGGCAGTGATTGAAGGCGCATCTGTCATTTTTTAGGCTAGGTTCGTTCCTTCGTGAGAGTTCCCATGAACACACATGCCACCCATTTCTGCCCCTCCCTTCCCCTCCCCTCCTTTTCTCCCCTGCCCTCCCCTGCCCTTCCCCACCCCCACCCCCACCCCCGCCATCAGTTTACGTTGAAGCTGCCCAGTTGTGAAATGAGGGTTTGTAGGTTTGTCTGGAAACAGTAAACCAAGCTGCCACATGTTGTGATTTGGAAACAGAATGTAACGTTTGGTTTTGAAACCCAACAGGGCACCTGTTGAGGGTCCCAGCCTCTTGCGTCAGCAGACAATAACATCTGTACTGAACGCTGAGACTGTTTAAACAACATATAGTTAGATTAACTGCGTGATTTTCTGACCGTTTTCCCTCTCGTCTCTTTTGTAAATGTGCTTTTAAACAAAATCAGGGCGCCCACGTGATGTAAAGCAGGCTCTTTCTTGTCCCTAGTCCATGCCGTAGGCCCTGTCCCATGGTGCTCGTGGCTAAGGGATATAGGGGACTTCTTGCTAAGTGGAGCAGCAGGAACATGCTGGAATGTCTCTGAGGGCCAGAGGTCCGGCAGGTGACTTCCGGCTCTGGGAGCACCTTCCCAGCTTCTCTGTCCCTTTGGGCGACCGACGTCTTCTCTTCCTGTTGAATGAGGGAAAGTATTTGTATAGGAAGGAGTTGAACTTAAGGAGAAATTTCCATTTGGTTGGGAGACTGTACCTCTGTAATACAAAAGTATCTGATTTAGAAGTGGTCCAGATAGGAATGCACTATTTTAATGTTCAACCTTTATAAACCAAAATGCTACTTATGAAGCTAAATTTTCTTTTGAACCAGATGTTTTTCCCCAAAGATCTTTTTTTTAATTAAATGTATTGGGGTGACACTGGTTAGTAAAATTATTGGGTTCCAGGTGTACCATTCTATGATATAACACATCGTCTGTGTGTCGCGTGGTGTGCTTACCACCCAGGGTCAGTTCTCTTTCTGGCATCACGCGTTGGACACCTCCTGTCCCCTCCCCAACCCCGGGAACCACTGAACTAGTGTCTGTGTCCATGAGCTTTTCGTTCCGATTTTGACTGTGAACCAGATTTTTAATATTTAAATAGAATGACATCTTCATATGGATGGAAATGTAGAGATAGTTCACGTGCCCTATTTTTCTAAGTTTCCGTGTTTCGTTAATTGAGGCATCTTTAAGGTTATTTTTAAGTGTGCGGTGAACTTGAAGAAGCAGTTCCTAATCTTTGATATTTTAAAGAGCGTGCTGGCTACAAGCCAAGCCCTTACAGTAGTGACTTGGAGTTTGCTTGTCTTGAGCTAAGTCGTTGAGACAGCAATAATGGTCCCTTGTCCCGGACTGTGGTATGGCTTTAGAGACGTTGTTCGTCTCGTACAATGTAGCGTTTGGTTTTGTGTGTTTCTGTCGGACTCACGTTCTCAGGGTGGGGCAGGAGCCCAGAAACTTAAAACAACAGTTTTGTTTCTTTGAGGTGGACTTAGGTGATGTCAGTGACGGGTACAACCTGATGACTTGATGTTTGTGTAGACTGTGCCACGATCACCACCACAAGTCTGGTTACCATGCTGCTTCTCTCTGGTGAGAGAACTCTCTGTCAGAGAAAGGGCGCCTTCCTTGAGTTGCCTGGCTTGTCCCCTGCCACGTGTAGGCCTCAGTGGCAGGCTGTGGGCCATGCATTTCCTTCCTCTGTCCGGGCCCTGAGAAGCCAGAGAACATTTCTCACGTCAGCCCCCCAACCCCCACCCCCTGTTCCTGCCAGGTCCCCCTTGTTAGGTGACAGGCCAGGAGGAGGTCTCCTTCCACCACTAGGTCAGCCTGTCCCTCCAGGAGTAAGGTGTCACGGTAGCTCCTCAGTTCCCCGGAAAAGGACAGGCTGCAGCACTTGCAGTGTTTGTCACAGATGCTTAGTGAGCGTTACGGTTTCAGAGGAGCAGGAGGGAGACTTTGGGGTTCAGCTCCTTCCTCTTGAAGGAGCTGCCCAAGCTCTAACACAGGGGGAGGCTGAAGGAGCTCTTCTTCCTGGGTCTGCAGCCACCATCAGTGCGACTTACACCAAGCGGGCATGAGAAGCTCCATGACATCAGGAGGGCTTTTCAGGTTTCTTTCCCGCGTCGGTGGCGCTAGGTGGTGTCCGACACCTGCCTAGAGTGGGGTTGCATTGCTGTGCACGTTCTTCACTGTAAGTGACACGGACCCCGAGTCAGCGTGACACAAGGAGACTGTCAGTTTGCACAGCTGGATCTCCCCGGAGTCAACTAACTTCAAGCCTAACTGGGTTGTGCTGCTCAAGTGGGTCCATCAGAACCCGCCTCCTCCCTCTGGGGGGAGACCTGAGTGATCTGACCACTTGGGTATGGACGCTCAGCCCGCCCGGTGCGCCCCACACCCTGCTTGTGCCTCAGTGGTTCTGCTGTGCTGGTGTCGGAGCCTCCCCTGCCTCTGCGGGTAACGAGTGTAGGCCCCGGGCTGCAGCCCCTCCACTTGGTCACTACTCACTCCGCTGCTCTCCGTCCCAGTGTTTATGCAATGCTCCCACCTCCTCCCCCGTGCTCCCATC
>PVJL010014582.1:0-27558 GCA_004026885.1 Lyroderma lyra
ACACAATGGAATATTACTCAGCTGTAAGAAAAGATGAAATATTGCCATTTGCAACAAAATGGATGGACCTGGAGATCATCATGCTAAGTGAAATAAGCCAGACAGAAAAAACAAAGAACTGCATGATTTCACTCATATGCGGAATATAAAACTGAAAGCAAAGAAAAAAAAGAAATGAACAAACAAATAACCCATGGACGCAATCAATAGTTTAATGTTTATTTGGGGATGAGTGGGTTGGGGAGGGGAGAAAGGGGAGGGGGTGGGAGAGGAGGGGGGGAAGCTAAATATAGGGTGATGGAAGGAGAAGTCACATTAGGTGGTGAACTTATTATTCATCAAGTTGACAATGCACTGTAGAATTGTATGCCTGAAACCTATGTAATCCTTACTAACAGATGTCACACCAATAGGTCTAACAATAAAAATGAATTAAAAAAAAAAAAAAGAAGCACCCTTGTGCAGAGTGCCACAAGGTCAGACCTGTGACTCCCATCACACACATAAAAAAAATCAGAGCCCAAGAGTGCAACCGAGCCTGTTTTTGGGCTACACCAGAACCAGAGCTCAGCCTGAGAATGAGAAGCCACAACCAAGCACAACTCAGATGATCTCCAGACCAGAAGTCACGCAGTCATAATACACTGCCCATGACCACCAGACTCTTGAGGCTGTTGAGTGTATCCACTTATTGTATCCTTCTGGCAGATTTCTACAAGCAGACTCAAAGAGGTGCATGGTTCTGGCATCACCTCTCAGAGACCTTAGAGAATTCTCAAACATATAAAGAAGGTGGGATGTGAGCAGTTTCCATTATAAATACCTTACTCCCACTGGTGTTAACAGAATTCAGTGTTGGGCTCCAGGCTAGTGCCCAGGGAAATGAACGACCATGGTCATGCAATGGTCAGGAGGGAGGCAATGAAGACAGGAACAGGGTAGATTTATCTCACACAGTCCCAAGTGCATATTGTGGGTAACATAGTTCCCAACTGCACCACATTAAGGAAGATATGACAAGAGTTGTAAGAATCATCAGTGATGCCATGTGGATGCCACCTGGAAAGGCAGCACATTGAGAGGACCGGTAAGGTGAGAACCAAAAGTCTCCATTTGTTCTCCAAAGGCCCCTTGCCAGAGAATAAACCTCTCCCACCGATCCTAGGTTCAAGATATTTCTAGGTTCCGTTGGGATTGTCGTGGTAATCCAGTACACACACAAAGGGAAACAAAATAGTGGTTGTTGACATACCAATAGTATGAACAACTCAGAGATCACAGAGAGACTTACATCCTACCTACCACAAACACAAAATGGGTGGCAGACAGAGATTTTCAGCTTCTACCTTGACGCCTGACAGTGGCAGACCTTAGGCACCAACTTACACTGAAACTTCATTCCATGAATTTAGGTGTTGCCCAAGACACCTCTCAATTTAGTTTCCAAGGTTACAGGGTTCAATCAGGATGAAGCTGGCCACATTTCTACATTATATGTTAGCTTCTTAGGATGTGGTCTATTCTCTCTGGTCTCTGTGGGTCCTCTGACATTCTCTGAGGGCATGGTGGAGATATGGCCCCACAGGGAAGCATTAGGGTGCTCTAGGTGTATCTCAGCACTTCTCAATTTCCTGATCAATGTGCATTCACTGAGGACCATGGAGTGATGAATACCTCAGGTATTATCAAACAAAGGGTCCCACAGGGGTGAGTTATGGTGTACCCAGCAAGAGTTTGGTCCAGTACTGTCTTTCAACAGGCCTTGGAAACTACATCAGCCTCAAGGATGTGTAGCCCTGACCCCTGTGATGACAGCAATATCTTGGTCCAGATGAAATCTCTAACCCTTCACAGCATGGGTGCCCTGTATTCCAGGAGGTGTGCAGTATCTGGCTCTGAAGCAGTGCGTGTGCAATGAGACTGGCCAATGTTCCCCCAGTAATTTTGGGCTTACTTTGGCAGCATGTGAGAGGCACCCTGAGTTGGGAAGAGAACCACAAGTTCAGACCAGTGACTCCCCACAACATATATAAAAACTCAGAACCCAGGAGTGTACCCCAGCCAGCCTTTGGGATAAACCAGGAGCAAAGCTTAGGCCACGGGCAAGATGCGAGAGCACCACACATTGCAGCTGTTCTCCAGACCTGAAGCTGCTGGCTCCAATCTGCTGCCATGAGCACCAAGCTCTTGAGGTTCTTGGTGATTTCCAGCCAAACTTTAGTAATGAGTGTTTGCACAAGCAGACCTTAAGTGAGGAATGACTGTGCCAACACCTTCTCAGAGGAGAATTCTCAGAGGAAGAATTTGGGAATTGAGTGGCTTAAATTAGATATGCCTGCCTTCTTCTTGCATTACAGAATCCAGCCTCGGGCTACATACCAGTGCCCAGCGCACAATGAACCAGTGGAAGGCCTTGGTCAGGAAATAGGCAACTGAGGAAAGGCACAAGGTAGTTCCACCTATTCCGGCCTCAAGTGCACATGAGTAACAGAGTCTCCTAGCATACCACATTGAGAAGGATAAGCAGAGACCTATCTGAATCATCAGTGATTCCTCATGGATGACTCCTTGAAGGGTCGCACATTTGGAGCCACAGTAAGGTGAAACTTGACAGCCTACATGTGTTCTCCAAAGGCACCTAGGTAGAAATTAAACCCTTCCTGCTGATTCTAGGTTCAGGCCATTTCTAGCTTAAGGTAGAATCATAGAGAAAATCCAACACCACCTTAACGTGACAGAACATAGAAATTTCCAGCATACTTTTGTCTATTAGCAAATCTCAGGTCTCTCAGATGTGGGTTATGGTGTACATATCAAGAACTTGGCCTAGCCTGCATTTCAGCATGCTTTGGGAAGTACATCAAACTCATGGATTTGTAGACCTGACGACCCCTGTGAATGAGAGCATCCTCTGGGTACAGATTAACCTTCACAACATTTCCCATCATGGGTTCTCTGTTTTTCAGGAGGCCTTGAGTGTCTGTGTCTTCAGCAGTAAATATGTAGTGAGATGGATGAAGAATTCTCCAGTACTGCTGAGCTTAGTTTAGTGGCATGTGAGAAGTACTCCGAGTTGTGCTGAGCAGCACAAGCTCACACCAGTGACTCCCCACCACACCCATAAGAACAGAAAACACAAAATCTACCTCAACCAATTTTTGGGATACAGTGAAAGGAGGGCTCATCCCTAGGATACAGACCTTGACAACACAGCTCAGCTTATCTCCAGGCCTGAAGCCAAGCAGCCTCATTTCCCTGCCCATGACCACCAGGCTCTTGAGCCTGTTGGGAGACTCCAGCCCTTCTTTTCTCATGGGCAGTTTGAGCAAGCAGACCCAAAGACGTGCATGCCTGTAGCACCACTTTTCATTGTATACAGAAAATTCTCAGAGGAAAAAGTTCAAAATTAAGAAGCTTCTATAATAAATACCCACTTCCCTCTGATGTTACAGAATCCAGACTCACTCTCCAATCACTGCCCAGGGAACAAAGGACCAATGGGAGGTCATGGTCAGGAAGGAGTCAACTAGGGGCAGGCCCAGGGTAGGTTCACACCATTCAGGCCCCAGTGCGCGCGGACAGACACACACACACACACACACACACACACACACACACACACACAAAGTTCTCAAGTACACCACATTCAGGAGGGTATGTAGAGATCTGTGGGAATCAGCAATGATGTCTCATGGTTGCTTTCTAGAGAAGCTGCACCCTCTGAGCCCTGGTAAGTTGGGACCTGACAGCCTTCATCTGTTATCCAAATATCTCTTGGGAGAAATTAAACCCTTTCTCCTCATACTAGGTTCAGGCCATTTCTAGCTTCAGTTGAAATTGGGGAGAACATTGAGCACACCCTCCACATGACAGGACATTGAGATTTTTGGCATATCGCTGATATGACAAACATAGAGAATTCATGCAAACCTACATGCCACCAGCTAGAGATACAAAATGGTGAATAGCAAGAGACTTACAGCTTCTACCCACAACACCTTCTTTTAGGAGACCATAGGTACAAACTTACAACCCAAATTAATCCATGAAGATAGGTGTGATCCAGCTGTCAAAATTCTGGGTTCAATCAGAATGAATCTGGCCACATTCTTCCCAATTGCGATGTCAGCTTCTCATGATGTGGCTGGTCCTTTATGGTCCCTGTGGTAGCCCTGACATTCGCTGATTCTCAGTGAAGACCTAGTTTCACAGGAAAGCATAGGAAGTCTCTAACTGTATTTCAGGGCTTTTGAACCTCTAGATCAACCTGCAGTCTCTGGGGTGCTGGAGAGCTCAGATATTAGCTGATAAGGGGACCCCCATACCAGTTTTTTGTAGTATGCCCAGCAAGAACTTTGCACAGTCTTGCCCTGATCAAGCGCCAGAAACTACATAAGGCTTAGGTATTAGTAGCTCTAAATCCTGTGGAATGTCAGGATTTTCTGGATCCAGATGAACATTCCAACCCTTCCCAGAATGGTTTCCCTGTTTTCCAGGAGGGCTGCAATATCCGGATCTGCAGCTGTTGTCTGAAGTGAGACTGGTTAATGCCAACCAGTACGGCTCTTCTCAGGTGGAATGTGAGAGGCTCCCTGAGATTATCGGAGTGCTGCAAGCTCAGAACAGTGACTCCATACCACACACAACAGAACTCAGAGCCCAAGAGAGCACCCCAGCCTCTCTTTGAAATACACCACAACCAGAGCTTAGCCCAAGGCAAGAGAGCATGACAGCACAACTCAGCTGATCTCCTGGCCTCAAGCCAGGCAGCCCCATTCCCCTGCCCATGACCATTAGGTTATTGAGGCAGTTGGGGGCCTCCAGCCATTACTTCCTCATGTGAGGTTTGTACAATCACATGCAAAGAGGGGTATGGCTCTTGTACGACCTCCCAATGTATATAGAGAATTCTCAAAGAGAGGAAGGATGTGGAAAGTTGAGGGCTTCCATTATAAATATACACCTCCCTCTGGTGTTACAAAATCCAGCCTTGGGCTTCAGGCCTGCTCCCAGAGAATAAAGCACAAGTGGGAGGGAATGGTCAGGACGGAGGTAACTGAGGGCAGCCACAGGGAAGCTCCACTCAATACAGCCCAAAGCGCACATGGAAAAGAGAGTTCTCAAATACAGTAAATTTAGGATGGTATGCAGGGGCCTGTTTGAAACATCAATGATGTCTCATGGTTGCCTCTTGGAAGGGCCCCACGCTCAGAGCCCTGATAAGTTTGGACCTTATAGCCTCTATCTCTTTTCCAATGCCCCATGACATGAGTTAAAACATTTTCCCTCATCCTAGGTACAGGCCATTTCTAGTTTTGGTTATGATTGTAGAGGATATCCAGCACACTCCAAATCTGACCAGACATAGATATTACTGGCATAATGCTGACAAGACTGAAATAGAAACCAGAGGTAGATACCCACCCTCACTAGCATTGGGATCCCAGCAGACTTCAAAACTGAACAGCACAGAGTTTCATAGTAGAACCCCAACCTGAACACCACAGAAACCCAAAGTGAAATGCCTAAGTGACAAATACAGAGACTCCATGAAGACCCCAATATTCATTAATATAGAGACCATGGGCAATCTCCAACCTCAACAGCACAGAGAACCCAGGTGAACTACAAACCTCAGTTGGTACAAATACCCTGAACAGAACACAAAATTGACTAGTCCAGAGACTCCAGGAAGATTTCTAAACTCATAATCACAGAGACTTTATGTAGACCGCCAACCTGACCAGCACAAAGACCCACAGCAAACACCCAATCTGAACACAACACAGAACCCCAGGTAGATGCCAAAATAAATTACACATCATTTCCCATAAGACATCAACCTAACCAACTCAGAGACCCCTAGCTGAACCCCAAACTTCTCTAACACAGAGAAATCTGGCTGATTCCAATATGGCCAGGGCAGGGACATCCCACTGACCTCAAACTTTACAAACACAGATAACTAAGACAGAAACTCAACTTGACAGGAACGAGGATGCATACAGACCTGGAACCTGATAGAAAAAAAAAAGACCCTAACCAGACACCCAAACCTAATAGCACAGCACCCAGCAGTCCATTAACCTGAACACCAGAGAGAACTCAAGAAACCTGAAACAGACCAGCACAGATACCCCAAGCAGACCCATGACCTTATCAGGTGCATAGTTCTCAATCACATCCCCATCTTATGAAGCACAGAGAAACCTGACAGAATGCCCAATGACAAACATCCAGATTCCGAGCAGGCCCTGAACCTGGCCATTACAGAGAGACCCAGCAGATTCCCAAACATGACCATCACAGGCAGCCCCAGTAGAACTCATAATTGACCAGAACAGAGCTCCCAGTGCAGACATCTGAAGTGAGCAGAACAGAGACCCAAGGAACAGAGACCAGAAGACAGACCCTAGCAGACCCCAACACTGACTGGAACAGATTCCAGGCTGATTTCAATTGTGACTGGGAAGGGTGATCCCCAGAAAACCCTAACATTTCCTGCAGAGAGACCACAGAGTGACCCCAAAATTACCAGACCAAATGCACCCACCGACCTCCAGCTTGGCCAACAAAGACATCATGCTGAAACCCAACATGAAAAGCACAAGGATTTTTGCTGACCTGAAAACTGACAAGGATAGAGATTTCCAATAGACACGTAACCTGACAAGCACAGTACCCAGCAGTCCATGAACCTGAGCAGCAGAGCTACCCTAGCAAATCTTCAAACAGACCAGGACTGATATCCAAAGCAGATCTTCAGTGTGACCAGGTGCACTGACCTTAAGCATATCCTAATCCTATCCAGCAAAGAAAACTCTGACAGAACACACAAATGACCAGCACAGGGACTCCTGGCAGACCCACAACAAGATAGCCACAGAGAGACACAGCAGTCCCAGAACCTGACCATCATATACAGCCCCAGCAGAATCCCAACCTACTGAACTCTGAATGCACACCTCCAATGTTACCAGAATAAAGACTCCAGGCACACATGAGACAAGCAGAAAGTACTCAGCAGACCCCAAACTTGACAAGGACATACCCCAGGTCCATTTTAAGTGTGACATGGAACAGAGCCTCTTAGCAGACTCCTAATCTGATCAGCAAGAAATCACCAAGAAAACCCCTACCTCACCTGAAATGTTCCTAGAAGTCCCCAACCTGAGTAGCATGAAGATTGGCCAGAACTTCAACCTGACCGCACAGAGTCTCCAGGCAGACAACCAATCTGACCAGCAGAGACCTTTGGCACCCTTTTCACCTAACAAGGATGAAGACTACCAGAAAACTTCTAAGATGAATAACATAGACTCTCAGCAGAACCCCAAATGTACCAGCACAGAGACCCCCACCAGACCCAAAACCTGATGAGCACAGAGATCCCAGTGACTCTGTAACATGACCAGAAAAGAGACACTAGCTGACACTCTGAATGGCAAGCATAGAGACCCTAGCAGACATTAAACCTGACCAGCAAAGAGACCCCTAGTAGACCACCAGCCTAATAAGCACAGTACTACTTCATTCTCCTTACCTGACCAGCAGACAAATCAAAATATACCCCAACTTTATCAGAAGAGAATCTCCAGGCATACTGCTGGGTTCTTAATACTGGTCTCATGAGTTCTTGGTTTATCTGTTCCAGTCGCATTGAAGATGGGCATTGTGGTCGCTGTTCTGGTCAGTTTGGGGCTTTTGGGCTGCTTGAGATGGTCAGGTTGGGGGTATTCCAGAATTCTCTATAGTGGACATTTCTTGGTTGTTTTTGTGTCCTCCGTGTTTGTTAGACTGAGAATGTGCTGGAGATCTTTGGGCCTGGTTTTGGACATTGTGTGTCTTTCAGGGGTACCTGTGGTGAATGCTTGTAATCTGCATGGGGTTAATCTTGGGGACGGCTGGGGTCTTTCTGCTGGGTGCAGGTAGGCTTAGGGTCTCACTTCTGGTCACCCTGGTGGTCTGCAATGGGGGCTTTGTTCTGCTCAGTTTATGGGTCTGTTTTGGCTTTCTGATTGTCATGGTGAGATTCAGCTTGACCTCTCCTTTATGGTCATGTTGGGGGACAACCAGGAGTCTATATGCTGGTCAATTGATAGTACTTTCAGGGTTCTCCTTGTTGGTTAGGATGTAGATGTCCTGGCTATCATTGTTCCTGCATTTTTGGGTTTTGTTTGGGGTATCCAGGCTGCTCTTTTTAGAGATATGTGTAGGTCTCTCTGCTTGACAGTTAATAGACAGGCGCATCCTGTGCTCGTCAGGTTGGGTGTCTGGGATGACGTTCTTTGTCAGCTTTTTGTTCTGAAGGGGTTTCTGTGCCTCTCATGTTGAGTTTCTGCCTGATGCCTCTGTATTGGTACAATTTGAGGTCCGTGTGTCTTCTCTGTTCTGATCAGTTTGTGACCATTCAGGGGTCTGTATGCTAAGTAAGGTGGGGTTCTTCTTGGAGTCTCTGTTCCTACCGATATTTGATATCATCTTAGGGTACTTTCTGGTCAGGTTAGAAATCTGCTGGTTTGTTTCTGGTGATCTCGGGTGTGCCTGAAGTCTTTGTCCTTGTCACTTTGGAGGTCTGCATTTGGGCCTCTGTTTCGGTCTGGTATGGGGTGTGCTGGAGCTGTGTGAGATGATCAGGTTTGGGTTTGTCCATGAGGATTTACGCTAATCAATTGGGAATTCTTTCTGAGTTCTCTGTGCTTGTTATGAAGATGTGCAGTAGTTCTCTGTGTCTGGTCAGCTTGGGTGTCTCCTTGGGGTATCTATGCTGTTCTGTTTGGAGAATTGCTATGGTCTCTCTAATGCCTGCTGGGTCCTGTACCTGTCTGATTGAATGTCTCCTGTGGGTCTATTTCCATGTCAAGTTCCAAGTCTGCAGGGGTCTCTGTGTTGTCATGTTGAGTTACTGCCCTAGGTGTTTGGTTTCAAAAAGTTTGGTGTTGATGGTGGAGTCAATTTTCTGAACAAGTTCAGATCAGTCAGGGGTGCCTGTGCTGGGAAGCTTGGCTTCTGCTTGGAGATTCCATGATGGTCAATTTGAGGTTTCTGGGGTTGTCTGTGCTAATTCGTTTGGGGTCATGCTGGGTATCATTGTTCAAGTCATTTGGGGGAGCTCTGGTAGTCTTTGTCCCAGTCCGGTTCACAGTCTGCGTGGGGTCTCCATGCCCAGTCGATTGGCGTTCTGCCTGGGTTCTCTAGAGGCATTGCTGTATTTGGGAGTCCACTGGTGTGTTTGAGGTGGTAATGCATAACATCTGCCTTTGGTCTGTCTGTTGGTCATGTTAATGTTATGCCTGGGGACGCTGCACTGGCGAAACAGTGAACTTTTTTAATGGCTCTCCTCTTCATTTAGGGAGATTGATGAGCTAAAGTACCTATTAATTAGGGGATCTGCCAGGTTCTCTGGGCTTGTCATGTTGAGTATCGGCCAGGGTGTCTTTTGCTATTCAGGTTGAAGTTTGGATGCTGATTTCTCTGCTAGTCAGATGTTAGATCTGCTGATGTTCTCTGTGCTAGTCCCATCTGTGTTCTGCAGGGAGTCTCTGTGCTATTCAGCTTGGGTGCTTTGTGGAGGTCTCTGTCCTCATCAGTTTGAAGGTTTGCCTAAAGATTTTGTGCTGTTCAAGGTAGAAGTATTCTTTGAGTCTTTCCAGGTCAGCTCTAAGGTTTCAGGGGACCATTTGCTTGTCATATTTTATTTTTTCTCTGCCTGAGGTCAATTTTCTCATCAAAGTTTAACGTTATTGGAAGGCCTCAAATCATGTTAGGTTGGGGTCAGTCAAGGACATCTGTGATAAGCACTTTGGCATTATACACGGTGTATCTGTCCCGGTGACATTTAAAATCTTCCTTGGGTTGGCTTACTTAGGTTTTTGGTCTGCTCCCATCTTTCCACTGGTCTCTATTTTAGTGACATTGGAGATCTGCTATGTGAATTCTCTTCTGGAGTGGTTGAGGGACTGCTCAAGCTGTCTTTGGTGGTCAGGTTGGGGGTCTACAAGATTCCCTATACTTGTTATTTGAGCATTCTCTCAGGGTTCTCTGGGCTGGTTAGGATGACGATGTGTGGAAGATCTTTGAGCCAGATCAGGTTGGGGGATTTCCTTGGTGCATCTGGGTTGGTCTGCTTAGAGATATGCTGAGGTCTCTCTGCTGATCAGGACAATCGATTGCTGTGTAGTCTGGTATGGTGTCTTTTGAAGACTCCTCACTGGTCAGGTTTTTATTGTTAAGGGGATTCTGTACTTGTCGTGTTGAATTTCTTTCTGATATCTCTGTGTTGGTAAAGCTTGACGTCTCTGGGTGGTCTCTGCTCTGGTAAGGTTGGGATCATTCGAGGGTCTCTGTGCTACGCAGGTTGGGGTTCTGATGGGGTGTCTGTTTTCACTTATACTTAGAATCTGCGTTGGGTTTGTCCAAGTCAGGCTATGGGCTGCTGCTCTGCCTCTGATGTCCGTGGATCAGCATGGGGTTTGTCATTTGGTTACTATGGAGGTCTGCATTGGAAGCATTTCCCTGGTCAGATTGTGGGTCTTTGAGGGAGCTCTTTGATGGTCATGTATGGGTTCTGCTTGAGCTGTCTGTTGTGGCCATGTTGGAGGACTGGCAGGAGTCTCTACACATGCCATTTCAGGGTTCTGCCAGGGTTGTCCGTGTTGGATAGGATCGGGGTGTCCTGGACATCTTTGTTTCTGGTCATGTTTGAGTTCTGTTGGGATATCTGTGCTTGTCAGATTTCAGCTTTTCTGTGGGCTCTTTTCTGGTAAGGATAATGAACTGCTGGGTACTATGCTTGTCAGGTTAGGTGACTGGTAGGGGTCTCTTTCTTGGTCAGGTTCCAGGTCTGCAGGAATCCCTGTGCTTTTCATGTTACATTTCCTTCTGAGTTCTATGTGTTGGTCATGTTTGAGGTCAGGGTGTTTTCTCTGTTTAGGTCAAATTTGGGTCAGCCTCGCATAACTCTTCTTTGTATTTTTGGGGTTCTTCTTTGATCTCTGTTCCTAGTGCAACTTGTAATGTGCCAAGAGTATTTCCTGGTCAGGTTTCAGGTCTGCTGGAGTCTCTGTTCCTGTCTCTAGTGTGCCTGAAGTCTCTGCTCCTGTCACCTTGGAGGTCTGCAGTGGGGACTGTTTCCTGATCTAGTTGGGACTGTATGCAAGCTGTCTGTGATGGTCAGGTTTGGGGTCTGCCAGGAGTTTCTATGTTGATTATTTGGGAATTCTGTTTGAGTTCTCTGTGCTGGGTGGGATAAAGTTGTTCTAGAGATCTATGTGCCTGGTCATGTTGGGGGTCTTTTGGTGGTACCTATGCTGTTGTGTTTCTAGACTTGGTAGGGTAAGCGTGCTGCTCAGGGACATAGATTTGTGAGTAGTGTACCTGTCAGTTTTGGTGTCTCCTGCTGTTTACTTTCTGGTCAGGTACCAAGCTTGCCAAGATCAGTGTGCTTGCCATGTTAAATTTCTACCCTAGGGCTATTGGTTGCTCACCTTTGGGGTAGGTCTTTAGGTCTGTGTACTGGTCAGTTTCATATCCATCAGGAGTCTCTGTGCTCAGCACCTCGCAGATCTGCCTGGAGATTCCTTGATTGTCACATTGATGTCTTCTGGGCATTTCTTTGCTGATTCGTTTGGGGTCCGGCTTAGAATCACTGTTCTGGTCAGGTTGAGGGTGTTGATGGTCTTTGCCCTGGTCGATTTGGGGGTCTTCACAGTGTCTCTGTGCCAAGTCAGGTTGGGGTTCTGCTAGTGTTCTCTGTGCTGGTGTTTTTGGACATCTGCTTGTGTGTCTGTGGTGGTCAGATTTAGTTCCTGCCTAGAGTCTCCATGTTGGTGATATGGAAGTTACGTCCGTGGACACAGTGCTTGTCATGTATGGGTCTCTTTATATCTCTCTGCTTGTTAGGATGGGGGACTTGCCTGGTACTCTCCCTATAAGTTAGGGGATGAGCCAGGTTCTCTCTGCTTGTCATGTTAATTATCTGCTTGGGATCTCCATCCTCTTCATGATGAAATTTGTCTGGTGGTCTTGGTGCTGGTCAGGTTTTGAGTATTCTGCGTTTCTCTGTTCTTGTGAATTTTCGTGTCGGTTCAGGGTTGCTGAGTTATTCAGCTTAGCGATCTTGTGGAGGTCTCTATGCTCATCACTTTGATGACTTGCATGGGGTCACACTGCTGGTTAGACTGATTGTCTAAGGACTCTGTGCTGGTCAGGTTAAAGGTCTGCTGAGTATGTTTCCAGGTCAGCTTTTAGGTATGCAAGTGACCATTTGCTTGTCACATTGTTTTTCTTATTGAGCTTCCTGTGCTGGTCACATTTAATGTGTTTGGAGTGTCTCAGATTTTGTCAGGTTGTGGTCATTTGGGGGGCTGAGACAGGCATGTTGGGATTTCACAGAATGTTTTTGTTCTCAATAACATTTAAAATGGGCCTTGGTTTTGTCCTGGTCATGTTGGTGGTCTGCTGGGTTCTTACTACAGGTCTTGTGGGTCCCTGGTTTCTCCGTTCCAGTCCAATTGGAGATCAGCCTTGTGGGCTCTGTTCTACTCAATTTGGGAGTTGCATTGGGCTGTCTGTGATGGTAAGGTTGGGGGTCTTCCAGAATTCTCTATACTGGACATTTCATAATTGTTTATTTGTTATCTGTGTTGGTTGATAATTTTCTGGAGATCTTTGGACCTGATTTCGGACGTTGTATGTCCTATTGGGATACCTGTGAGGACTGCTTGTAACCTCCATGGGGTCTTTTCAGGGCATGGCTGGTGTCTTTTGGCTAGGAGCAGATGGGGTTAGGGTACCACTGCTGGTCACCCAGATGGTCTGAATGGGGAGCTTTGTTCTTCTCAGGTTATGGATTAGTTTGGGCTCTCTGTGATTATAATGGTGAGATTTCACATGACCTCCCTGTTAGGGTCACATTGGGAAACAAGTACAAATTTATCTGCTGGTCATTTGATGGTACTGTCAGAATTCTCTGTGTTGGTTAGGATGAGGATGATATGGTATCATTGTTTCTGGTCATTTTGGGGTTTTGTTCGGGGTATCTGTTCTGTTCTTTTTAGAGATATGTGTAGGTCTTTCTGTTTGACAGGTAAATAGACTGGCAGATCCTATTCTTGTCCTGTGAGTGTCTTTTGGGGTATCTTTCTTTGTCAGGTTTTTGTGCTGAAGGGGTTTCTGTGCTTGTCATGTTAGTTTCTGCATGATGTCTCTGTATTGGTAAAGTTTACTGTCCTTGGGTCTTCTCTGTTCTGGTCAGTTGGTGATCATTCCAGGGTCTGTGTGCTATAGAAGGTGGGGATCTTCAAGGGGACTTTGTTTCTACTAAAATTTAGAAACTTCCCAGGGTTCTTTCTCATCAGGTTAATGATCCACTGGTTTCTTTCTGGTGGTCTTGGGTATGCCTGAAGTCTCTGTCCTTGTCACCTGAAGGTCTGCATTTGGGACTCTGTTTCAGTCTGGTATGGGGTATGTGGGAGCTGTCAGAGATGGTCAGGTTTGGGGTCTGTCATGAGTTTTTATGATGCCTATTTGGGAATTCTGTGCTTGTTAAGAAAAAGATGTGCAGTACATCTTTGTTCCTTGTCATGTTGGGTGTCTAATTGGGGTATCTATGCTATTCTGTTTGGAAAATTGCTGGGGACTCTGTAATATTCGCCTTAATGGACAGCTGGGTACTGTACCTCTCTGGTTAAGTGTGTCCTGTGGGTCTTTTTTCATGTCAGGTTCCCTGTGTTGCTGTGTTGAGTTTCTGCTTTAGGAGTTTGGTTTGGACACGTTTGGGGTACCAGGGTTGTTTGCCTTCTGTTCAGGTTCAGATCAGTCAGGTGTCTCTGTGCTGAGCAGCTTGCGCTTTTGCTCAGAGATTCTGTGATTGTCAGGTTGAGGTCTTCTGGGTGAAATCATGCTTATTTGTTCAGGGTTCTGCTGGGTATCACTGTCCAAGTCAGTCCAAGGGTCTTCTGGTCATCTTTGTCCTGGCCTGGGTGGGGGTCAGCATGGGGTCTCTGTGCAAAGTTAGATTGGGGTTCTGCATGGGTTTTCCATGCTGCTGTATTTGGAAGTCTGCCGCTGTGTCTGAGGTGATCATACATAGTGTCTGCCTCCAGTCTTTCTGTTAGTCATGTTGAAGTTATGCCTGGAAACACTGTACTGGTGAAACACTGATCTCTTCTAATGGCTCTGCTTTTCAGTTTGGGACACTGACAGACTAAAGTGTCTATCAGTAAGAGGATATGCCAGGGTCTCTGTTTTTGTCATGTTGAGTATCAGCAGGGGTGTCTCTTACTGTTAAGGTTGAAGTTTGGCTACTGGTCATATTTAAATGTGCTGATGTTTTCTGTGCTCATCACTTCTTGGGTCCGCAGTGAGTCTCTGTACTATTCAGCTTGGTTGTATTGTTGGAGTCTATATCCTCATCACAATGAAGTTCTGCATTCGATCTTTTTGCAAGTCATGTTGTTTGTCTGCCTAAGGACTTAGTGCTGTTCAGGTTAGGGGTCTGCTTCGAGTTCTTTTCCAGGTCAGCTTTTAGGCTTCACGTGACCATTTGCTTGCCAATTTTTATTTTTTCTCTGCCTGAGGTCGATCTTCTAGTCAAAGTTCAATGTTATTGAAAAATGTCGAATCTTGTTAGTTTAGGGTCATTCAAGGATATCTGGGATAAGCACCTTGGCATTATACAGGGAGTCTGTCCCAGTAACATTTAAAATTAACGTTAGGTTGTCCTGGTCAGGTTTTTTGTCTGCTTGGGTCTTTCCACTTGTCTCATGTGTGTGTAGCTTCTCTATTTTAGTGACATTGGAGATCTGCTATGTGGGTTTTTTTCTGGACCGGTTGGGGTACTGCTTGTGCTGTCTGTAATGGTCAGGTTGGGGGTTTCCAGGATTCTCTATACTGGTCATTTGAGCATTTTCTCAGTGTTCTTTGTGAAGCCACTGCCCATTACATTTGTTGTGTATCAGGCAGGAGCAGCTAGCTGCCCATGTTCATGCAGCTTGCTGCCCATGCTCTAATGTCCAGACCAAGGGTGTCACACTCAGGGAGGGTATTAGTGCTGCTGTGAGCATGGGAACTCTGGCTTTGTGGGCACGTCTTCGCTAGCTGACACGTAACCCTGAGGTGGGGTCAGTAATGCCCTCTGCATCGGGTTTGGAGTCAAGGACTTCCTCAGAAGGAAACTCCTAATCAGAGAGAACCTCCACCTCCCCAAAACACTGCTCCCTTGTGGTCAATGGGGGCCTGTGTTTCTTGTGCATAATGAGTCTTGTGAAGAAATTGCTTTAGAAGAAGCTTGCAAGATTTGTTGTGAAGTTTGAACAGTAGGTGTTAAAAACGTGCAGATTTCTAGTTCACAGGAGTATCATGTGATGAGGGCACATGTTAAAGATCATCTTTTGTCCAAAGCTTGACAGGCTCCCAGGATGGCCCCATGAGCAACACTAGCAACTGTGACATCAGTCAGGACTCGCTCCACAAAATCCCCAAGAAGGGCTTCAAGCCCTTAATCGTCTGCTTGTTTGGCAAGAAAGCAAAGTGCCAGCCTGGCCTCACTGGCAAGGAGGCATTGGGACAAGGTTGGTGTTTCCAGCAAACTTCTGAAATGTTACAGGTGGAAAGGAAGAATGTCATGTGTACCTACTGTGTGCCTCAGCCTTTCCTGCAGGGGGTGTTATGTACCAGCGGGGTGCACTACAGGGACAGAAGCCCAGGGGGAGTGTGTTTTCTCAGGGGGTGTATGTACGAACCAAGGAGCCACGATTGACATTCATTTGCCCTGAGTGACAGCCTCTCATACATATAAAGGCTTTACCATGTCTTGAGCATCTTTGTGTGTTGTTGTTTGACAGAAGCTGAGCCTGTAGTGTTTCTACACTTCCACCTGTTCATGGAAATACCTAATGTGGTTCTGTTGAACTTTATCTCAACATCCAACCATCTGCTTCCTCATAGCTGGTGTTTCAGAGACAGATACCTCATCCCAGAATGCCTTGGGACTGATCAAATTGAGAGGACAGGCTGAAAACAATTATACACTTCCAAAAATATAAGCTTTTTATTTGCCCAGCTCTCTGATCAGTTTTCAGTTGTGCCTGACTTTTTCCTAATGTTGATTTATTAAGTGCATTATCAAGCTCTGTGTATTTATTATTTTCTGAAACACTAACCTAAAGCCTTCATTAAGCTGAGCTTTCTGGAGGACTCACTGCCCTGTGGTGTTCGTGTCTGATACTCACAACCTACATGTGTGCACAGTAGAAATTGCAGTCACTGAAATTTTCTGGACTAAGCCTATGGATGAAACCATGGGATGATGCAATGTCATAATTTAGCAGATAACTAGTTAGCTAACTAGCAGTAAAAAATAGAAACAGCTCCATTCCAGTCCATTACTTGCTTGCTCCATTGGACCCTCATTAGTGTTACAAACCTGCACTGTTCATTGAGGTGTGGTTAAAGCTGAACATTTTTAAAGCTCTGAAAAGCAGACTGACTCCTTTGTTTAGACCCAGGTTTAGTTTCCTCTTCCCCCATATTTCTCCTCACTGCTCAGGAGGGGAGAGTGATTATGTTTTTTATCGTACCTCCTACCTTGGATATGAAGTCTCTGCTGGATTTTTCAAAGTTGGTAATAATTGTTTAATTCTGAAAGCAGATGATTCTATACAGAATCATGGTATCAGTCAGCATTTCATCCATCACAAGTTGTCTGTACTATAACATGTATTCATGCCAAAGCAGCATTAAGTGTTTGGTATAGAAGATGAAAGGGGATGATGGCTTATGTATTCGTTATATGTGTGAATATTTATAAAGTGAATATTGTTTTATATGTGCATATAATAGGGACTCTTTTATTTTAAACACCCTGTGATTTGCAGGCAGGAGTTGCTTGAGGAAACCTGGAGGCAAGGTTTACCTTTTGCACAGTGGAATGGGCCAACAGTTGTCATCTGGCTGCAGGTATGTCCTTCATTTAATCCTGGGTTGTGTATGTTCTGTGTGATAGTGTCATTCAATTCACACACTGAGTCTAACCTCTGGCATTTCTTACTCCAGCTCTGGGTTGGGATGCCCACCTGGTCTATGGCTGCGTGCTGAGCCAATGTGAAAAGTGGGGCCATCATATCCACCCTGTCAGACACAGACATCCAGCGGGTGATGGGCATCAGCAACCTTCTTCTTAGGCTGAATTTGAGAGTGGTGATTAAGGAGAATGTGTCCCTGACCATTCTGCCAGCCCCTCTCACTTCCAGAAAGGTTCATTCCCCAGAGCTCCTTCTTCTGCAAGAAGAAAAATACCTTGAAGGAAGCATTGCTTGTTTATCTTGCTTGTGCAGTTCCTTATAAACACATCCAGCATTCCAACTAAAGATTGTGGCATTGAAAAGATTACAACTTTAAATTTTTGACAGTTGGGAAATTAAAATATACTTTATTGAATAATTTTGTAACAGCTCAGCTATCCTTGCAGTGTAATAAAAGTCATTTAACCTGTACTTGTGACCACTTCCACGGCATTTCCTGTGTACTGATTGTACTTTCTTACTGAAAACAGACACTGGCCTGTGGCGACATAAACCACGAATGGATTGGCAAAGAGGGGCTGCCCAGTCTGGGCCTGCCACAGTACCACAGCTACTTCATGGAGAGTCTGGTAGATGTGCGGATATTGGGCAGTTGAATATGGTTGATCGTTTTCAGTGGTAAATCATTACAAACACTTCTTACTGGTTGGCTAGGAGATCTTTGACTGTTGTCATCACTAATTTTTTGTTTGTTTTGGTAAATAAAAAGAGTTTCCAGTGTGCAGTCATGTGCTTGCAGAGATTAAATTATGATAACAAGTGCTGGAGAGGATGTGGAGAAAAAGGAACTCTGGAACACTGCTGGTGGGAGTGCAAAATGGTACAACCACTGTGGAAGGCAGTGTGGAGGTTCCTCAGAAAATTGGGAATGGAGCTACCATTTGACCCAGCAATCCCCCTTCTGGGGATCTACCCAAAGAACTTGAAAACCTTTGTCCGCAAAGACTTATGTACCCTAATGTTCATCGCAGCGCTGTTCATAGTGGCCAAAACATGGAAACAACCAAAGTGCCCTGCGACAGACGACTGGATACAGAAGCTGTGGTACATATACACAATGGAATATTACTCAGCTGTAAGAAAAGATGAAATATTGCCATTTGTGACAAAATGGATGGACCTGGAGGTCATCATGCTTAGTGAAATGAGCCAGACAGAAAAAACAAAGAACTGCATGATTTCACTCATATGCGGAATATAAAACTGAAAGCAAAGAAAAAAGAAATGAACAAACAAATAACCCACGGACACAATCAATAGTTTAATGTTTATTTGGGGACGAGTGGGTTAGGGAGGGGATAAAGAGGAGGGGGTGGGAGAGGAGGGGGGAAGCTAAATATAAGGTGATGGATAAAAAAAGGAAGCTGCCAAACACAGGTCGACTGGCGGGGTCTCTGGCCTGAGCCCCACCATTAGGGCTGGAGGGTCTGCACCTTGACTCACGGCAGGGGTTCTGTCCAGTCCTGCCAAGGGCCAGGACATCTCATTGCCTTGAAGGACCATTTTGCATTTTCCCGTGGATGCTTAAGGTGGCTGCTGCCAGAGTTAGAGATCACCTGATAAGGCCAAAAGCCCGTTGCACCAACTGGCCTCAGCAAGTCAGGCCCCCCTCACTGTAAATACCACCTCTGGGGATAGCCCTTGTTTCCCACAAATACAGCCACAAAAGTGAGCACCTGTTACCCTAAATACTTCAGCCATAACTAGTCCACATTACTGTAAATACCATCACTGCATCCATCTTCAGTTACCATAAGTATCTCTGCCTGGGATGGTGCCCAAGACAGTGGACAATGCCTCACCTGCCAGTCTTTGATACTATTAAGAATGCTTCCCGTGCCCTGCACGCAGCTGGAAGAGTGTCACAGTGGGGGTGGTGGTGTTAGCCTTAGGAGCAATTGCAGTACTTAAAACACCGCCATGGCTTTGATCTTGGGACAGTGGTAAATAAGAATGGAAAAGCAGGTAAAGGGATAGAGATGCTAACTTTAAGATCTTGCATTCCTGAATATATGTGTGTACCTAGTCACTCCTTTTTTGAGTTCACTTACATCCAACACACCAGCACACACTCCCACACCCTTTTGATCCCTACCATAATACTATTTTACCTTTAATCTTAACAAAACTCTCCCAATCAAGAGATCCAGGACATCATTTTCAATAAGTACCACACTTAATTAAAAAATAAAAAATGAGAATATGGAACTGCACTCTGTAGCTTGATTCTTAATTCAAATATGAACAATGCAGAGAGGAGCAGAGGTGGATTCAGATCAGTGGCCTCTCTCTCAGCTTTTTAAGGACACAAACATGCCAGAAAGCACCACTTTATTTGCTTTATTTGTGATCTCCCACTTCATGTCCGTGGCCTTATAGAGCTTTTGCAATGGATGAAAATTTCAATAGCGTTTAAGAAGTCTGCTATAACATGTGTTTCTTATACTTGAACAAAATGACATGGAATGTTATATTATAATGTAGATTAAAATATCTAATATAGTTTCATCAATACAGGAGACAGGGCTGTTTAATGAAAAATAGAATGTCACACAGTTTACACTGTTCAAGTTGGCACTTGGTGTAAACATTACCATTGATTAAAATTTTAAATAAATTGGAGATCTATAATTTACATTTATTTTAGGGCTCTGTTAATAACAAATGACTATACCATGTAATGTTTTGGATGTAACACTATTTCCAAATTTTTGTCAAAATTATGCTGTACTTTTAGATTTTTGATTAGTAGGAGACAGGAGGACTATGGAGAATTTAATTTGAGAAAAAAGAAGAAGTTACTAAGTTTTGCTGTCATTTTCACTGTTCAGCCATTCATTCATCCTCTATTATCCATTTATTTACCTAATATTTATCAAGCACCTACAATGCGCTAGGCTTTCTGGTTGGTACTGAGTGAGACAAAAGACATAGGTCCTTTCGGAGTTTATACACTAGTGAGGTAGAAATATATTCAACTATATAAATGCAAATCAATATATTTATTATGTATTGCAAATAATAAAAGTGCCATTAAAAGAAATAATTTCAAATTTAAAATTACTTTCTCTGAGAAGTAATAAAGGCAGCTTAAATTTAAATTGTGAGGACAGCAGTGTATATACGATACAGACAAGGCATTTCAAGAAAGGGACATTTGAACTGAGACCTGAAAGATACATACCAATTTCTTTTCTGTTATAACTTATTTGGTAACCTTTATCAACTACTATCATATGATGGATGACATTTTGTTTATATATTTAAACTGGCTGAAAATAGAAACAAATATAGTACAGATTTTAAAAATTAAGTACATAGATTACAATAAAATGTATCTCAACGAGAATTCATTCATAACTAAGAATTTATTTAGAAGAAATGGGAGACAATATTTTCTATTGGAACACTATATAATAAACTGAAGAAATTCTTTGTATCCTAATTAAAGATTCCTAGGAAAAAATAGCCTATCCATGTTTCTCACATTTCAATTTTTTGAAACGCTTGTAATTGCATACAAATGATAGAAAAATTAGATGGATAGAGTAAATTAAAATATTTAATATTTATATGCCACTTTTAAAATGTAATATTTTCTCTTTAATCTAGAATGATTATTAATTCATAAGTTAATGTATCTTACAAGTAAGCAATTTCTAATGTTAAAAATCATGATGGATCTGAAAATTAATCCTGAGTCTGAAATATACATAAAAATACAAAAATATTACAAAGAATGAGGTGCATAAAGGAACTATCTTCTCACAAAATTCCAATATTTTATGTAAAGTAGTATAGTATTAACTATAAGAAGGTCATAATAAATTATCGTTAAAATATTCTACTGTTACATGTAGACATGTCCTACATTTGCATTGTCCTTTAAGGTGGCCAGTAGTCACACACACAAGATGTAAGTACTGTGACCAAATAACTGAATTTTAATTTCATTTAATTTTAATTAACTTATCATTTCAATATAAATCACCACATGTGACTAGTAGAAACCATTTTGTACAATGCAGCCCTAGAACAATCAATGAAAAAGAATGGAAAGTAAGACTTTAAAAGTTGAGAATAAAATTGAAATAACAAAATACAAACAAACAGAAGGAATACAAGCAAATCAAGTAAACACTCCCCAAAAAAAGAAGAAATAGAGGGAAACCAACAAGTGAATTAAATACAAAAAAAAAATGCAAAATGGCTGACCATTTTTATAATTAAATATAGACTAAACCTTTTAATTAAATGGCAGAGAATGTCAGAATGAATGAAAATGAAAAAGACCCCACTTTATTCTGTTTATAAAGAACACTTTAAATAAAGACACCAATAGGTTGAGGATGAAAAGAAGAGAAAATGTATATGACGGTGTACTAGTTTCCTAAAGCTGCAGTAACAAATTACCACAAGTTAACAAGCTTAAAACAACAGATATTCACTCTTTCACAATTCTGGACTCCAGAAGGAGAAATTACATTTTGGCAGAGCCATTTTCCCTTGAAGAATCCTTCCTTGCCTCTTCCAGCTTCTGGTGGTTCTGGGAGATTATTGGCTCGTGGCAGCATCACTCCCATCTCTGCCTCTGCTTTCAGTTACCTTCTTTCATGTGTCTCTGTGAGTCCTTTTCTGTCTTTTATAGACCAGTCTCATGAGCTTTAGGAGCCCCATAATCTAATAGGATTTCACCTCCATCTTTACCTTAATTATAATCTGCGAAGACTGTATTCCCAAATAAGGTCATATTCTGAATTTCCAGGTGGACCTGCATTTTGGCAAAACACTATTTAAGCTACTACACATGAGAATTTTAATCATGAAAAACTTGGCAAAGTTCTGTTAATACCATGCTACATAGGCTTCAAGATAAGGAGATTTCTTGGAAACAAAGAGGATGATTTCCCAATGTTAAAAGTGTTCATACATGAGGATGATATAAAAATATAAATGTGTATATGCAGCTTCACAATACATAAACTAATATCTGACAGAATTAAAAGAAAAGTAAACAAATCCACAATCTTAGCTGGATCTTTTAAAATGTTTTTCTCATTAATAGAAACTCTAGGACTGAATGACATCACAAGCCACCATTACCTAATTTATATTTATAGAACACTATATCCAACAGATGCAAAATGCTCTTCCCAAGTTTAAAATGAATGATCACCAAGTTAGTCCAAATCCTGAGCTAAAAACCATCTCAATAAATTATAAAACATTTGAAGTTTTGCAGAGTATGCATCTGACCATGATGAAATTAAGTTAGAATGACAATAAGGTATCTAAAAAATTCTCAACTATTTGGAAATTAAACAATAAACTTCCAAGTAATTCATGGTTCTTTGAAAAGCTTAATACAATTAATAAACTCATGGAAGAAATAAAGAAAATGAAAATTTTTTATATTAGGTATAGAAGACAGAATACTATTATAGAATATACATACATCAAAATTATAAATGGGAATATTATGAACACATAACACATTTGAAAACTTAGATAGAATGGACAAATTGTTTGAGAAACACAATTTAATAAAACACAAGAAAAAAACAAAAAATATAAAGAGTGGTGTATCTAGTAAGTAGATGAAAATAGTTACTAAATGTGTCATCACACACACACACAAAAGAACCAATCAAACAAACAAACAAAAAACAGTAGAAATCAATTACTCTACAGGTGAATTCTTTAAAACATATGAGGAAGATAATAACACTAATTTACTATAAACTCTTTCAGAATATAGCAAAAGAAAAAGCAAAACAAGAAAAAACAAAACTCAGTGACATGTTTGAAGCCAGAACAGCCATGACACAAAACCTGACAGATAAAATATAAAACCAGGAATCTTTAGGCCAATATGTTCATAAATATGGATGCAATAGAGCTTTTAAAGTATTAATCAACAGTGTAAGAAAATACTATTATCATTATCAAGTGAGATTCATCCTCAAAATGCAAAGTTAATTTAACACTTGTTAATCAGAACAATTTACCACATTAACAAGTTAAAGTAAAATAGAATAATCACCTCAGTAGATGCAGTAAAGCATTTGAAATAATTTAACATCTGTTTATGAAAAACAAAACCTCTTAGCAAACTTACAGTAAAACAATGTTTGATAATGGGACATTTATTAAAATCCTGCATAATTTATGGTGAAACACTGAAAACTTACTTGTCTGCTTTCACCATTTCTCTTCAACATTATAGTTAAGGTCCTAGCAATTGTAAAAAAGCAAAAAGAAAGTGTAAAAATTAGAATGGAAAAGAAAATTGTTTTTGTATTTCAAAATGACATCATTGTTTATGTAGAAAATACTAAGGAATAATTTTAAAAGCATTCTAAAGCTAATACATAAGTTTACCCAGGTTTCAGGATACAAAGTCTATACAAAAATAAATTATATTATTATACAAGGGCTGTCTAGAAAGTATCGTGCCATGTAATATAAAAAATAGAGGCATTTATGGCTGGATTTGTTGTCTTTTTTTTTTTTTTTTGGACAGCGCTGATATACTAAGAACAACAACATAATTGTAGCATGTAATTTAAAATTTTCATCTACAATAGAATCCAAAACCATAAAATACTTAGAAATAAACAGATATGAAAATTATTATACTAAAAGCTACAAAACATGGAAATTAAAAAAGACCTAACTAAATGTAAAGGTATAATATGAGAGACTCAATATTGTTAGGGTGCCCATTTCTCCCCAGTTAATCTGTGGATATAATGAAATATCAATTGTCATCTTAGGAGCCATGTTCATAAAAGTTGATAAGCTGATTTTAAATTTACATGGAAATGCAAATGGCCTAGAATATCCAAGGAACCTTGTTAAATAAGACCAAACCTGGAGGGCTTATAATTCTTGTCTACAAAACCCACTAAGATAGTGTGGTACAAAAGACAGGCAAATAGAATACTATGAAATGGAATATTGAGAACAGAAATAGACCCACAATTATACAGTCTATTGGGTTTAAACAAAGTTGCCAAAGTAATTTGGAGAAAAAGTCTTTTTAAACAGATACTGATGGAACAACTAGATGTCCATATTAGAAAAAAAAAATGGACCTCATACCCTAACCGACACCACACCCAAAACAGAACTGGTGTTTGAACAGAGACTTTACTATCTATAAACAAACAAACAAATAAAAGGAAAACATAAGTGGGTATCTTTGTGACACAAGATAAACAAAGATTTCTTGGGTAAGTTATGGAAAAATTAATCACAAAAGAAAACTGATAAATTTGACTTGGTAAAATTAAAAAGTGCTTATCAAAAATACTGTTAGGGAGGAGAGAAGACAAGATGGCGACTGGAGAGGAGGTTCCTAAAGCCTCTCCCAGAAAACACAATTGAACGGCCATCCAGGAGCCAAGAAAGAAGACACTGAGTGACAAACCGGCTATTGAGAAATCCACAAATCGCAAGTAAACACCTGAAGGCTGGCGAGAAGGGGGCGAGTCGGGGAGAGGGAAGGGAAAGGAGACGGAAAATGCGGGATCCAGACGCGATCCCTGCTGAATATTCAGAGTTGCGCAGTTTGGGGGAAGGGAGAGAGACTGGGGAGCTGGGGACGGAAGGAGTTTGGGAGCCAGCCTCTGGAACTTTTGAGGGGTAGAAGGGCTGAGCAAGAACTCTGAACTGCAAAGATAACACCCCAGCTCTAAGACCCCTGGAGAACTACACAGGGCTGCAGTTCCTGTTCCCAGCCTGCTGCAAAGGCGACCCTGCTGTCTCAGGCCAGGCCCACAGCTTTGGACTTATGGAGCAGGCACTTACTCATGCACCCCAGAGTTCCAAAAGCAGTGTGAGCCTTTAGACAGCCAGGTACTGAATCAGGGCTGGGAAGAAAGACTGATTTTCCCCAGCAAAGGGCTGAAAGCCTTTTGTTAGCCTCTCCCCAGGATATATGCGCATAGCCTCCAAATGCAGAAGGAGATCAGAAACAAGAAACAAACAGCCCCTCTCCCCCAAAATGTGACCCCCAGCGCCACCTAGTGTCTGCCCTAGAGCAAGACACCACAAAAGCAATAATCTGGGCAGTGAACATAAAGCCCCCAAGTCAAAGAGCAAGATCCCAGTGGACAGGATGAATTCCTTAAAAACTAAAACTCCTCAGAAAGAACATGAAATTAACCCAGAAGACAGCTTGTTACATCTGGAAGGGTAGAATTTAAGTGACGGAGAATTAAAGCAGCCATTCTAAAGGCTGTGAGAGAAATGAAAACCTATTGCAGAACACCATAGCTGAGATAAACAACATAAAAAAGGATATAAACGACATAAAAAAGGAACTCTGTGAACAAAAAGAACAATTTAACAAAAAAAATTCAAAACATAAGAAAGATTGAGACGGGAATACGAGAAATAAATAATACCATAAAAGAAGTGAGAAATGAAATAACTGCCATAGGAAACAGGACCAACCAGATGGAGGAAAGAATTAGTAATATTGAAGACCAGAACATGGAAACAACTCAGAAAGAGAAAGAGAGGGAATATAGAACCAAAAGGATTGAAAGAACACTGCAAGAAATGCCCGACTCCATGAGACAAAACAACATCAGGATAATAGGAATAGAAGAAGGGGCAGAACAATCTACAGAGAGCATACTCAAACAAATCATAGATGAGAAATTTCCCAACCTATGGAAAGATCTGGAACCCCAAGTTCAAGAAGAAAACAGGTCCCCCAGATACCTGGACCCCAACAGATCTTCTCCAAGACACATAGTACTAAAGATGTCCAAAAGTAAAGACAAAAAGAAAATTCTCAAGGCAGCCAGGGAAAAAAAAAACTATAACCTTTAGAGGAACACCCATTAGGCTGGCATCAGATTTCTCATCAGAAACTCTACAAGCCAGGAGAGAGTGAAACCCAATATTCAAAAATTTAAAAGAGAGAAACATCCAGCCAAGAATAAATTATCCAGCAAAATTATCTTTCAGATATGAAGGTGGAATAAAGAACTTCTCAGACAAACAGAAGCTGAGGGAATTTGCCAGCACGAGGCCAGCACTCGAAGAAATACTGAAGGAGGCCCTCCAGCCTGAAACAAAACATCAGGACAAATGGAATAAAGTTGGGGCAACAAGAAAGAAACAAAAACAAACAAACAAACAAACAAACAAAATCAAAGAAAGAAATAAGTAATGGCCACAGGAAATCCTCACATATCGATCATCACTCTAAATGTCAATGGACTGAACTCATCAATAAAAAGACACAGAGTAGCAGACTGGATTAAAAAACAGAATGCATCCATACGTTGTCTCCAAGAAACACAACTCAGCTGTAAGGACAAACACAGATTTAGAGTGAAACGATGGGATACAATACTCCAAGCAAATGGTAACCAGAGAAAAGCAGGAGTGGCCATACTGATATCTGATGAAATAAACTTCAAGTTAAAAAAGATAGTAAAGACAAAGATGGTCATTACATAATGATAAAAGGCACAATGCAACAACGAGAAGGCTTGACACTAATCAACATATATGCTCCCAACCAGGATGCACCAAAATATACAAAGAAACTGCTAACAGACTTGAAAGGAGAAACTGATGAATACACAATCATAGTGGGGGACTTAAACACCGCGCTAACAGCCACGGACAGATCATCCAAACAGAAAATAAGGAAATAACAGCTCTAAACGACACATTAGAGCAATTGGACATCATTGACATTTACAGGACACTTTATTCAGCAAAAAGAGACTACACCTTCTTTCCTAGTGCGCATGGAACATTCTCAAGAATAGAGCATATGCTGGGACACAAAAGTAGCCTCAGCAAATTCAGGAAGATCAAAATCATACCAAGTGTATTCTCAGACCACAAAGCTTTGAAATGGGAGATCAACTGTAAAAGGAAAGCAGAAAAAACCACATATACATGGAGATTAAACAACAGCTTATTTAAAAAGGACTGGGTAAAAGAACAAATAAAAGATGAGATTAAAAAATATATAGAAACTAATGACAATGAAAATACAACGTATCAGAATTATTGGGGCACAGCAAAGCGGTAATAAGAGGGAAATTTATATCATTACAGGCCTATCTTAAGAAACAAGAAAAATCACAAGCAAACATCTTAGCATCCCATCTAAAAGAACTCGAAAAAGAAGAGCAGACAAAAGCCAAAGTCAGCAGAAGGAAAGAAATAATAAAAATTAAAGCAGAGCTAAACCAATTAGAGAACATAAAGACAATAGAAAAAATTAATATTACGAAGAGTTGATTCTTTGAGAAAGTCAACAAAATTGACAAACCCCTGGCGAGACTAATCAAAGGACGAAAGGAAAGGACACAAATATCCAAAATTAGAAATGAAAGGGGAGAAATTACCACTGATACCACAGAAATACAAAGGATTATAAGAAAATATTATGAAGGACTTTATGCCACAAAATTTAACAATCTAGAAGAAATGGACA
>PVJL010014583.1:0-27617 GCA_004026885.1 Lyroderma lyra
CTGGTCCTCACATGATACAAATGCAGGTTTTATTGTGACAAGTCAGTGACACGGCGCGGACCCCGGGTGGCACAGTGACACGGCTCTGACCCCGGGTGGCACAGTGACACGGCGCGGACCCCGGGTGGCACAGTGACACGGCGCGGACTCCGGTGGCTCAGTGACACGGCGCGGACTCCGGTGGCACAGTGACACGGCGCGGACCCCGGGTGGCACAGTGACACGGCGCGGACCCCGGGTGGCACAGTGACACGGCTCTGACCCCGGGTGGCACAGTGACACGGCTCTGACCCCGGGTGGCACAGTGACATGGCTCTGACCCCGGGTGGCACAATGACACGGCGCTGACCCCGGGTGGCACAGTGACACGGCGCGGACCCCGGGTGGCACGTAGGCTGAGGTCCAAGCTGCCTGCCATCGCTCCGCCTGCAGGGTAACCAAATAAATCAGAGACCCGTTTATCGCCGAGTGACAGGGTCAGAGACCAACAGTCTCTTGCCATTTGCTTTTCACGACAAGTTTTGCGTAAGTTCAGGGCAGAGCCCGTCCCCCGGCAGTTCTCGGGGCGGCTCGGGCCCCGCGCTCCTGCTTACGGTTTCCTGCAAACATTAAGGGACCAGCCGCGACGTGTGAGGTGCTGCGGGCAGGAGGCACGTCGAGTCCATCCTTGGCCCAAGTCACCTTTAAGCGCTGACGTGTCTCAGAACGCTTGGATTTCAACCCACATCTGCGCACACATCACTGCCCACCTGGTCTGGCCCCCAGGGACTTTGTTCTTTACCTGAAGACACAGGAAATATGGCGGAAAGACATGGTGATGGCATTCAGGACATCAGGGGTCATAGGACAGCTCTGACGGCCGCTCCAGAAAAGAGTTCCAAACTGCTCTAAGGGTGGACCGGGCACCGGCGTCGGTGCACAGCTCCCCAAGGGGCGTCCTTCGAAGGTGACCGCAGTGACAGTCAGCAGTGAGGGGTGTGGCACTTTTTCTAGGACGAGTTCGTGAACTTAATGGTCAGAATTGTATGAATTTGGGGGGGGGACATGAACTTGCAACCCGTGACCCGTGCACGTCTGTCTTCCTGTCCCTAAAGGACCACGTTCTAGGAAGACGGGGCCACGCGGGGCAGGGCGGAGGGAGAGGACAGGTGCTAAACAGTAACCCCAGGCAGGTGAGTTCTATCGTGAGGGACAGGTGATGAGTGCCGCCGAAAGGGACCGGGCTGGGTGCCACACGCACTGCTGACAGGTGACTGGGGACTAGTCTCTCAGAGAAGGTGTCATCGGAGCCGAGGTTTGCAGGAGGTGAGGGAGTTCGTCCTGCAGACGTCTGAGTGCGGAACTGCCCCGGCAGCGGTCACAGCGATCACTGAAGCTCCGTCAGGGCGATCGCGTCCTGCCTCCTCATCTGTGTACATCGTTGCCTAGGTGACGTCGGAGTGGCTAGCGCCGATCGTCCCGGTCTGCGTGGGCACGTCCCTCCCCCTTGTCCTCGTGGGTCGTCTGTGTGTGAACTGCGACTCCCCCCACATGTGGTCCTGGCAGCCTGGCCGTCACCTGGACCTTGTGAGAAACGCACGTGGCCAGGCTCGGCCCAGGATGTGGGGTCAGCACGGGGGCTCCCGGGTGTTCTCACGCGTCCCCCAGGGGACTCGATGCACGCTCAGGATCTCGTGGGCCAGGTCTGGCCTGTGGGCTGATGCTGCTCGCTGAGCGGCCCGTGGCGTTTACATGTCACGTGGTTCAAAGGGGACACGATTCTGTGACTGCAGATGACCTGACGCTCACGTTTCAGGGTCTGCGTGCGAATGCCGTTTTATCCCGACGTGGTCAGGCCCCTCCTCCCCCTGCCGACTGTCTCCGGCGGCTTCCACACGGCGGGCAGAGCTGGGCGGCTGCAGCCGAGCCCCAAGATGTCCTGCCGGGCCTTTCCGGGAGGAACCTGCTCGCTCCGGCTCCAAACCCGCCTCCGCCGTCGCCTCTGCCTTCCTGTTTCCCTGGACCTGAGGCCAGCTGGTCTCCTAGCCGCTGCTGGAAGTCAGGGTCACTCAGCACCATGGGCCAGGAAGCAAAGCCACCTTCATTTCCATATGCAAACGAGGTTGACAGGCACCTGCTCCGGGAGGCCATCACTTCCGTGCAGTTTGCATTCCCACTTTGTGTCGGGGTTCAGGGCACGTGTTTTGCTTGGCGTTTGCCTGCGGGGCTGGCGGTTCTGCCCCGAGCGCCCTGGCATGCGGGGGGCTGACGGTCGCAAATCGTGGCCGCGCACAGCTGTGGTTGGGCGGCCGCTGTCGTCGTTCTGCACGAGGTTACGTGTCCGTCAAGTGCAGACTCACTTCCGGGAAGGGGCCTCTCTGAGTGGTTCATGAGTTAAAGCCACACACGCCCGCTGCAACCGGAGCAAGGAACGGGGGTCCCCCCGGGCTGCTGCCTCTGGCGCAACAGGACGGTCCCGGCCTTCGCTGCGCCCCGCGGCCAGAGCTCCCTCCTGAGACACATCGCTTGGTGGCTTAATGCTGGCACAGTCGCCACCAAACCGTGACTTGTGTCCACGTGAACGCTTTACATCAGTAACGTGCTGCGAAGCCGACGGGAGCTGCTTGTGACGTGACGAGGAGTGTTTCATTTTGGTTCCAATTTTACATGAATGTCACGGTGTCTCAAGGGTGACGCCCTCTGCCCTGGCCCGTCCCTGCGGAGGTGTCAGTGAATTCTCGGTTTCTTCCAAGCGTCGCGGGCGAGTGTCCGTGCTGCTTCGTGTCATCGCCACCGAGGGGGCCAGCGGGGCTTCGGTTGTGAGGGGGCAGGGGGTGAGTGGGCGTGTCACCCCTGTGCCTTCGCACATGGGGACAGACGGGCCGAGTTCCCGACGTCACGCTGGAGAGGGACAGAAGAGCGTCACGGCCGTCGCCAACAGCGGAAGGTACGGGGGGGCGGGGGGGCTGCATCTCGACCGAACTCACGGGCGTTGCCGGCAGAGGTTTTCCCCTTGGGTGACCTCGTTCTGTTACCCCAGGTCACCCAAGTGGTCGGGGAAGGCGGGACGGGGTGGCAGCAGGTGACAGCAGGAGGAGGGGGCGCCTGGGGACTTGGGGGGCAGGAAGGACTCCAGCCCCGAGAAGCAGGTCTTCGATGCTTTTACCCAGATTAGGTTTTCTTGTACCTTTTACTATGAAAATGTCAAGACGCGGAAGCGTCCAGTAAACACTCGTCTGTCCGCCCAGAGAGTCTGCTGATGGACACGTCCCCCGATTTGCTTTCCCCATCTGTCTGTCTGTCCACCTGACCAGCTCCTGTCCCTCTGTCTGTCCACCCATCACTGTCTCTGTCCTTGGAGCCTTGGAAAGTACCATCCGGGCCTTGATGCACAGACACTGCAGCATCTTCATAGAAAGACGTCCCCGCTGGGGTGGACGCACAGACCCGCGTGGCAGCGCTCCCGTCGTACTGTAACAAGCCCTGACCCAGCTGAGCGGTGTGGGACGCTCCGCGCTCACAGCCCTGCCTGCTGCTGGCCCAGGGCTACCTGCTGGGAGCCACACAGCTCCCTGGGGTCGCTGCCCACGCTGGACCTGGCGGCGCGTGGGGGTGGCCTCACCGGGAACCCAAGCCCACTTTCACCGTATGGGGCTGGGGGCAGCTTGGCCAGAGGCCCCGGCTGCCAGGCCTGCTGCCACCTGCCCACAGGCGCGGCCATCGGAAGAGCCTCCCTGGGTGCAGGGCCCAGGCGGGCCGACCCGGAACCGAATGCCTTTCGTTGCCCTGGGACACTGCGAGGCTCCCCCCAGGTTGGTGCCGGTGCAGCGCCTGCCCGGGGCCCCTTCGCACGACGCCCGGGGAGCCCCGCCGCTCGCCCCCACCCAGCTCGGCTCGCAGGTCCCTGGGACGCACTGGGAGGTCCCCGTGCAAGGCCAGGCTCGCTGGCCTCCCGGGAAGGCTCCCTGCTGGGCGCTGCCCGGGGCGCTTCTGTCTCCTGCAGCCCGTGGGGTGCGGAGAGCCCTGGGCAGTGGCGTTCTGGTGGCCGGTTTCCAGGGGGCCGTGGGGTGTGGGCGGTGGCGCTGACAAGGTTCCTGCAGTTCGAGCCCTTGCACCGCTGCCCAGCCCCTGACCGCCTCGCAGAAACGCCCTCACGACGCTGCGGCGACGATTCTTCACCTTCGACCCCGAAAGCCACCCGAGGGGACCGCAGGGCGGACGTGGTCACTGCCCGCCACCCAACGTTCCTGGGTGGCCGCGGGGTTTCCACTGCTGTAAGGCGTCTGCGGCTTGTGGGGCGGACTGGTCACTCCACAGTCGGGAATGCCCCAGGAGATGCCGGACCCCCAGGCGATGCCGGACCCCCAGGTGATGTGGCACAAGCCGTGCAGCAGGGACCCGGGGCGTCACCATGCTGGTGTGCATGTGCGTCCCGGGTTTGGGCCTTTAGGGGCGGGTTTAGCGGGGAAAAGATGGCGCCCACCGGGGTCAGGCTCCCGCGGGGACGATGGCTGCTGGGCCTCCAGCCCTCGTCCCGAAGCCACTGAGCTCATCTCTCCTGGTGTGTCTCGGGCGCCTCCACTTGCTGCCACTACACCAGAGCCCTGGGAGTGTGTGCAAGTGTGCAAGCCCCTGGAGACACGCCCAGGTCTGCAGCCCTGGGAGTGTGTGCAAGTGTGCAAGCCCCTGGAGACACGCCCAGGTCTGCAGCCCTGGGAGTGTGTGCAAGTGTGCAAGCCCCTGGAGACACACCTCCGACCCCCTCCATCTCACCAGGAGGTACAGCATCTCCCCCGATTGTCCCTGGTGTCGTGGACACCCTTCTTCCCAGACCGGGGCCCCTGGGCTGGGGAGCCCCTGGGGGCTGGGACCCCCCCCTTCAGGGGGGCACTCCCCGTGGGTTTGGGGTCCGCCTGTTCCACGTCTCTGCTCCCGCCAGGCTCAGTGTGGCCTCTTCTCTATGTCCCTAGTCTGTTCAGCTCGTCTTCAGATTGTTGAGGTTGATTGTCCTATAATTTATGGGTAATTTTGGTTGATCTGGGACGCACTGGCCATCTACTTAATCTGCCATCTTGGACCCAAAAGCAACATTATCTTTTTAGGTTTGCTTTTTTTTTTTTTCAATTTGGTTCACCAATAAAAGGCAAATCTTGGAGCTTTTATGTATGCAAGTAAGAAAATGAAATATGGGGACCAACTCCAAGGTGCACTTCCTCCAGAGTGGTTTATAGTGACGACAGGGGTCCACAGATGGACGATTAGCTTTCTCTTCCAGGTAGGAGTTAATGTGTCGATTTGGGTCACTTGGCTGTAGCCTCCATGAATGGACACGACATGCAGGTATCAGGCTCTGAAAGTCACATCACCTTGACTCTCCCGGAGTGGCTGGACACGGTTGTCAACCACAGCACTCAAGTTCAGACCCCCGGATGAGGGTTCTCTGGGTCTTCTCCCTTTGGCTCGAGTCTTCCTTACAAAGCGCCTCAGGTATGGGTGACGAGGAAATCCGCCTTGCAGAAACAAGGTGATTTCATTCACGCCTTTAAAAACCACTGGTGACGTGTCCTTCGATGCTCTTCTCTGCCTCGGAGCGTCCTCTTGAAAGCGGTGAAGCAGAACGGGGCACGTCGATGCTTTTTTGGACTAAAACAGATAAAGCAAGTCGGGGTGTTGGGTCTGCTCCAAAGCGCCCCAGGCCACACCTCCAGCCCAGAGAGCTCCGTGCAGCATCAGCTCCTACGTTATCTTCGTGCCCTTCGGTTGAACTTGCCCTCTGGCCTGGTGTGGGGGAGTTTTTGGCACCAAGACTTAGAAACTCCTACGTGACCGTCAACCTTCTAGAAATTCCTCAGTTTCTGCTGTCGTCTCGGTCTGGGTCCTGAACTCGGGCCGGCGCGGGGCCACGGACTGTTGGACGTCTGATCACTGGGAATGCCGCCTCTCGTCCCTCCAACACCTGCCCGTGCCGTGCCTGGCACCCGGCTCGTCCCTCCAGCAGCCGGCCAGTTCGGACGTCTCTGTGCTCACAGACATGGAGTGTCCCCGTGATGGCCACATAGGAGAAGCCCGCACTCTGTGTTGAGGGCAGTTGGGACGTTGGGACTGTGTCTGTCCCTCACACCTCCCAGGTGACACCCCGCTGTCGTGGTTACAGGGTTTGTAAGTGGCCGTTAGGGTTACGTCGTAAACATCGACGCCAACAGCAACGGCTCCTTTTGCCGTGAGCAACCTGCAGGGAAAAGGTTCCAGAGAAACACCGGTGGGCGGAGCAAAGCCCGTCCATTTATTTGTCCATAATTTAAAGACGTTCAGTTGCAGTTGACGTGCACTATTGGGCCCGTTTCAGGTTTGGTATTGCGTGGCTTACGGGGGTGGGGGGTGACCCTGACGGATCCGGGGCCCCTCAGACGCCTCACGGGGGCTACACAACGAGGGCCTGCGTGCCCCACGCCGCGCCCCTCACCCGGTGACGACTGGACCCGCCGATTTGTCCTAATTCCGGACTGTTTTTCACCCGTCCGCCCAAATCCGCCTCCTGTCTGCCAGTTCTCAAGATGTCCTCTGGGTCCATGAGTTCGTTTCTGTTTTTTTGTTCATTTATAGTTTTCTTGAGATTCCAAATAGAAGGGAAGTCACATCGCATTGGGCTTTCTCTGACGCGCTCTACTCAGCACATGCCCGCCAGGTTTAGCCACGTTCTTGCAGGTGGCGAGATCCCTCCCTCCCTCCCTCCCTCCCTCCTTCCCTCCTTTTCTTTCTCTTTCTTTTTTATGGCTGAGTTTTACGCCATTGTGTACAGGTGCCCCCCGTCTTCTTCATCCGTCGTCCACCGAGGGGTGCCCATGTGGCCCCCACACCTGGGCTGTTGCAGGTGACGCTGGCGTGAGTGTGAGTGTGCCGTGTCCTTTCAAAGGAGGCGTCTGGGTTTCTCGGGACAAAGACCAACACGCGGGATTGCTGGGTCCTTCTTGGAGGCGTTGCAGCTCGTGCCGTTCCGTCCACTCTGCCTGGGTCAGTACGGCTGCCCCAGCTTTGGTTTCCATTTCCATGGTCGTGAAATGTCCTTCAGTGGCTTCGTGCCTTTCGATCTGAAGTGGGTCCCGCAGGCGGCCCGCGGGAAGGTCTTGTTTTCCTACCCGCTCAGCCACCCTGTCTTTCGATTGCAGCGTTTGATCCGTTTACGTCGGAAACAATTGCTGACGTGCACGGGCCCCGGCGGTTTTTAAATTCCTATTTTCGATCTTTCTTTCTCAGCGAGTCCTGAACGCTCCTTATACTTCTGCTTTGGTTCCTGGTCTGAGAAGCTCTATGTGACCCGCGACCCGGGATGACAGCTTGGCGGGTACGGTCCTCTTGGTCGCAGGTCCCTGCTTTCCATCACTTTGACTATTGCTTGCCGCTCCCTTCTGGCTCCCTTGTGGGTCTCTAACTGCTTTTCTCCTGTTGCTTCGAGGAGTCTCTCTCGGTGTCACCCTTTGGCGTTTTCACCACGACGTGTCGGCTGTGGGTCCCTCCTGGGCCATCTCGTGCGAGGCCCCGCGCTTCCTGGGCGCGCGAGTCTGCCTCCTGGGCCGGGTCGGGGGGTTTCCGTCTGCATTTCCTGACGGAGGTGGTTCAGCCCGTGCTCGCTCCCTTCCCCTCCTGCGGCCCCTGCGACGTGAGCGTTGCCGTGCTTAACGCTGTCTCAGGCGCCCCTTAAACTACCCCCTTGTTTTCGGATTCCTCTTTCTTGTGCTGCTCTGACTGGGTGACTCTTGCTGCCTTCTCTTCTGCATTGCTGATGCCACCGCTGCTTGGTCCAGCCTGTCCGTCCCCTTTAGTGTGGCCCTGACTTCAAGCATGTGTTCTTCTCCTCTGACTGGGGTTTCCCTAGGTTTTCTGTCTCCGTGTTTGCTTTCCATCTCTTGGTTGAAGTTCTCGCTGAGATCACTGAGCACGCTCACAACCAGGGTTTTGAGCTCTGGGTTTAGGAGATTGTGTGTCTGTAGTGTGTTTCCTTCTGTTTCTGGAGCCGCATCCGTGCCTTCACGTGGGACGGGTTTCTGTGTCCCCCTTTGGGCTGCCCCGCCCCACCTTGGCTTCCGTGCATCAGGCCGAGCTGCTCTGCCGCCTCGTCTCCCCGGAGTGGCCTTGCGGAGCGGGTGTCTCGTGGGGTCCCGAGGCGCAGTCTCCCTGGTCGTCTGATCCGAGTGCTGCAGGCGTGGACGTAGCAAACGCAGAGATTTAATAGCTGTCACAAGTCCCAGGAAACCCGGCACGGCCTTGCTTACAACTAACTCTTCCGTCACCGTAGGTGGTCAGACAGGGACTTGGGACTAAGCCCACCCACCTGGACCAACTCGTACCGTTTTCTCTTTCTGTGACCCCTTCCTCCCACCTTCCCTTCCTCAAACGCTTGTCCCAGGCGTCTGTCACCGACAGCATTTGCAGTCCCACAGCCCCGAGTGTCTTCTCTCTTCTGAACGGCGGGGCCTGTGGGGTGCACGTTCCGTGGTTTAGGCAAACACAGCGTCACTTCGGACGTGATTTGCACATCGGTGAACGTCCTGTGGGCTCCTTACACACGGCTGACCTCATCCACACGGAACCTGCAGTGGGTTCCGGCAGCTTCCACACCCACGTGGTGGTGGTTCTGGAATTCCCCGCGCTTGCTAATTTTAACCCCCAGGTCCCCCTTTATTCTTAAAAATCCTTGTGATCAAGTCAGCAACTTTGTATGAAATATCACCTATCATGTGTTCTAAATCTCCTTTTAGTTTGACTTTCTGGAGTCTACTTTGTGCTCCGTGTGATACAGGGTCCGGCAGAGCGTGAAATCCCCCAGGTCCCCCATTGCAAAATCATAAGCACGTCATTCTGTGCCATGACAATATTTTAACTTCGAAAGTGGCGTTACCTTGGCCGGACCCTGCATATTGATACATTAGTTAATTGTATTATTTGTAAAGAAATAAATATGTATAAACAGGATAAGCACACACGGTTTTCACTAGAGGGTACAGGATGAGGTTAACATGATTCTAAAAGTTCGAAGACCGTGTTTTTAAACCCCTGACTTGACATTTACTGTATTTCACAAAATATGATCATCTTTTTGAAAACAGCTTTATTGAGGTACAATTTGTGTTCTACAGACTCACTCACGTTAAGCACGCAGTTAGGTAAGTTCTCGTGACTTTGCCGTTGTGCGACCATCAGCACAGCCCACTTTCAGAACATTTCTCTTATCCCCCCCGAACGCCGTGTGTCCATTTGTGGTCACTCCGTGTTCCGACCTGCAGCCCGAGGCAACGATGGTCTCTCCCCGCACAGATGGGTTTTTCTAAACGGCACGGTGACAAACAGGCGGTTCGTAGTCTGTGGGGACTGGCTTCTGTCACTTAGCCTGGGCTTTTGAGGCTTATCCCCGTGGTGGTATGCGATGCGCTAAAACTTCATTTGTCTCGCACAACAGCATCCCACTGCGTGGACAGCCCAGCTATCGCCCGTTGCCCAGTGAATGGTCCTTTGAATTGTCCCCGCCGTGTTAGCTCATGCGTGAACTCCTGTGAACGGGCATGTGGACGTGGGTTCTCACTTGCATGATTTTCTGAGAGACTCATGGTCACTATGGTCCTGGTCTAATTTTGGAAGTAGCTGCCAAACTGTTGGGCGAAGTGACTGAACAGTGCTACACCCCAGCAGCACTGCGTAAGGGGGTCAGTGTGTCCCCACGCTCCTCGTCAGCACGCCCCTGGTCACCGCCCTTGTGCGTGTGGCCGTTCCAGCAGGTGTGCAGCGGGACTTCGCTGTGGTTTCCATTGGCTTTTTCCGAACGACGCGGAGCCTCGTTCTGATGTGCTTGGATCATTTCATTGGAGAAACGTCTATTTAAATCTTTTACACCTTCTCCAAAAAAGTAGAATTCATTGTTTTTTTGGTGAAAACGTGTATCAGTACTTTGGGGACAGGAATAATAGTTTATACTTTTTGGAACCCAAAGTGCCTGCCAGGTTCATGATGGGTCACTCACACAAGGATGGCCCAGACGCCCACAGGACAGTGATGATTTCAGAGACTAAATGTGAGAAAACTTTGGGCTTTAGATCATGAAGTCACAAACGCGGACGTCTACAGTCACCACGTTGGTCACATAAACGTATAAACTGGGTCGACTTCCGGAAAGTGGAGCGGGGTGGGGAGGACGAGTCTATTCTAAACAGACACTAAGTTTACGAGAAACCCCCCCTCCTCCGGCCAGGGCGACTCATCATCACTAGACCGAGGCTGCGTGATGTCAGATGGAAGCACCCCAGGCCCCTCCCCTGAGCTCCGCTCGGGAGGAGTCGGCATGTTAGCCGGCGGCGGGTTCCCCATCACTCGTGCTCAGAGGCCCTTCTGGAGGGATCCCACAGCCTAAACGAGTCTGCCTTTCCCAGAGTTCTCTGCAGCCGGCGGCACCTTTCTGAAGGCAGCCCTGCCGGCAACGCGGGCTCACTTGGAGCTCCTCGGAGACGCGGGATCAACGCAGAACGCTCCCCCATGGCCCGCAGCGTCGCGCCCGTGCGCAGCTCGCGTCCTGTCCGTGGCCCGCAGCGTCATGCCGGTGCGCAGCTCGCGTCCTGTCCGTGGCCCACAGGGTCGCGCCAGTGCGCAGCTCGCGTCCTGTCCGTGGCCCGCAGCGTCGTGCTGGTACGCAGCTCGCGTCCTGTCTGTGGCCCGCAGGGTCGCGCTGGTGCGCAGCTCGCGTCCTGTCCGTGGCCCGCAGCGTCGTGCTGGTACGCAGCTCGCGTCCTGTCTGTGGCCCGCAGGGTCGCGCTGGTGCGCAGCTCGCGTCCTGTCCGTGGCCCGCAGCGTCGTGCTGGTACGCAGCTCGCGTCCTGTCTGTGGCCCGCAGCGTCGCGCTGGTGCGCAGCTCGCGTCCTGTCCGTGGCCCGCAGGGTCTAACCACTAGCGCTTTGCTCCGCGATCTCACCTCCCTGGATGGTCCCCCAGGCCTGCCTTCTGCTGCCAACTCCCACTTAGCCTTCTCAGCTCACACTCGATGCAGCCCCTCCTAGAAAGTTCCATAGGACCCCATCTTACTCTCGTTGGAGCACAGTTCACATTGGATTCTGATTCCTCTTCTCTTGCTCAGTGTCTGTGCTATTTGAGGCAAGGGCTCCGTGGAGCTCAGTCACCGGCGTGTTCTCAGTGACCAGAGCTGTCGATGGCGTAGAAGGACCCCGAAGGCCACATGGCGTGGCCGATGTAGGGGTGGCCCTGCAGCCTCACTGTCATGAGGGGTCAGCAAGCCTGGCTGAAGGGATGTAAGCTGCACACGAGGTTGACACCTGATGTTCCAGCCCTTCTCCTCTGGGTCTGAACTTGGGAAACACGTAGCGTTTCTTTTCCCAGCGTTTGGGTTTCCTGTAGATGCTCCGTGAGGCCTGTCTGCAGCCTGGAGACCAGAAACACTGTGGCTCACTGCTTACCCGTTAGGTCGCTTCCTCTAACAGCGCTGCTGGGGACACAGGAAGTTCTTACCTAACACGCCGGCAGCTCTGATGTGCAAACAGGCGATTGCCACATCCGATCGCGGGCGACCGTATTTGCCGTGTATGACGCGCACTTTTTTGCCCAAATTTGTGAGGGAAAAATAAGGATGCGCATTGTCCATGGGTGGTGCTCATTCCGTGTCTGTGTAAGTGTTTTTAATTCTTTCATTTGTGCTTTTGAGCTAAATGTGTAACTCTAGAAATCAATCACAATGTCCATATGCAAAGTACCACCCTGCATATGATCATTTTTTATATAAAAAGTTTTATACATACGATTTCTTGTGCCATACTATGTCAAACACTAAATGCTGAAATTCCTTTATAATACAGAAAACAAGTACCTGAATGTAAACAAGTACAAATTTGAATTAAAAAGTTAAAGTGATGGTTCTCCTTGAAAGTTTGGGGCACACACGTGGGCGCGCATTGTACATGACACAGTTCTCCCAGCTCCTGTGACGTGCAGAGGTGACCGCCACCCGGGTTCCTGGACTTGGTTCTCGCCGAGGAAGCTCAGGGGTTGGGGGCCGTGGGGTCTGTAAGTGCCAGAAGCACGACTGTTCTCACCCGAAAGGGTCCAGGCCCCCCGCAGACTCGCAGGATCACAGAGGTTGGCTTGACGTTGGCTTGGAAAGGGACGCTATCTCAGGGCTGCGGTGACTTTAAAACGCCACTTTCAGTGACGTCTGGCACCCGAATACCTTCGCGGGGACCTCCGTGGGGGCGCCAGGGTTCGAATGCCTCAGGAAGGGCGAGCTGATGTGCAGGTGCTCTGGGGTTGACCGTCCTTCCCTCGTGGTCGGGCGGGATCAGACCCTTCTGACGGAACGTCCCAGGTGAAATGTCCCATTCTCGGGTGAGTGACAGCACGGCGGCGTGCCACACGGCCGAGGCCCATCGCGAGCACCAGGTGGTGCACTGAGGCGCGACGCGTCCTGGGCCCCACGGTCCTTCGCGGCAGGCGCTCCTCACTTAGCGGCCGGGTCCGTTCCTGCGACCGCGTCATCGACGATTTGGCCAATCAGCAACGGGCTTCCAGGCGGACGTCTTGTGCTGCGTCGTGGCGCCACAGGGGTGTGTCTTCCAGAACGTATGGGGGCGGGGCACTAGACAAAGTCCATCGTCTGGTGTGATTGTGCACGCTTCGCGTACTGCGTACGACTGGGGGCGGGAACGAGGCACGGACTGGGGGTGGGGCCCCGAGACTCACACGGACTGGGGGCGGGGCCCCCGAGACTCACTCGGACTGGGGGCGGGGCCCCCGAGACTCACTCGGACTGGGGGCGGGGCCCCCGAGACTCACTCGGACTGGGGGGCGGGGCCCCCGAGACTCACACGGACTGGGGGCGGGGCCCCCGAGACTCACTCGGACTGGGGGGCGGGGCCCCCGAGACTCACTCGGACTGGGGGCGGGGCCCCCGAGACTCACTCGGACTAGGGGGCGGGGCCCCCGAGACTCACTCGGACTAGGGGGCGGGGCCCCCGAGACTCACTCGGACTGAGAATGGGGCTCCCCACACCGGCCAGCTGGTCGTACGTCCGAGGGGGTCATTACATGGGCCGGTCATTAAGTGAGGAGCGTCAGTAAATGGTCCCAGGCCGCTGCCGCCTTTTCCTTCCTGCGTGCTGGGGTGCGTTTGTTTTAGCCGTGTCGGGCGTGTCGTCACCTCTCACTTCTGTCTGTCCCTGTTTGGTCTCTTTCTGGGATCCGCTCTCCACACGCCCTTTCCAACCTGTGGCCGTAGATCTTAGAAGGGTGAGACCAAGGGGTCACTGGGCTCGTCAACCTCACCTGAGAGGGTTACGCGCCGGCACGCTCTCTGAGGGGTCAGATAGGGGACATTCGGGGCCTGAAACGTGGGACACGTGGTTCGGCCAGTTCTTCGGGTTCTGAGCTCTCTCCCGTCACAGGTGTCACCGTGAAAGGCGTGGCTGCCTGCACCATGGGGAGCCGTGCGCTGGCACTGGATCTGAGCGCACTACGGGCCGAGGACAGTGCCACAATCTGTCCCTCTTCTTCTCCCAGCTGTGAGGTTGGTCCTGAGAGACGGAGGGGAGGGAGGGAATGAACACCACAGGAGTTCGCCACAGGCCCAGGGCTCGATTTCTTACTTTCAGAAATCTAATTTTTTAAATTCACCAAGAGACTACCAGACTGTAGAACGAATCACACCGACTGTCATAGTTTTATGGTGACAAATGACCACCGACTCAGTGTCTTAACACACGTGTTATCGTACAGTCTGGAGGTCCAAGTGCAAAGTCAGTCTCCTGGGGCACCGGCAAGGGTGTTGGCTGGGCTGGCTCCTCCTGGAGGAGGGACACTTTCCTGCTTCCCAGCATTCCGTGGCTGCCTGTACCCCTTGGCCACCGCCCCTCCCTTCCCCGGCAGCACCAGCCGTGTAGCGTCTCCCGTCCCATCTGGCTGGTGGACCTCTGCGTCCCTCAGCGCAGCTCCTCCTCAGATGCTGGCTCTCCTGGCTCCTTGTTCTTGTCAGGACAATTGTGACATGTTTGATCCATCCAGGGCAACCTCCCCATCTCGAGGTCCTTAATTTAACCAGATCTGCACAATCTCCTCGCTGTGTAAGAAAACGTACTCCCAGGTTCTGGGATTAGGACATACGAGGTCTGACAGTCAAGTTCATGAACTCGTCCTAGAAAACGTGCTGCACACCTAGTGCTGAGCATCACGGCGGTCACCTTCGAGTCCTCCCCATGGGAAGCTGTGCACTGACACCAGTGCCTAGTCCACCCTTCACAGCAGCTTTGGAGCTCTTTTTCTGGAATGGCCATCAGAGCTGTCATATGACCCCTGATGTCCTCAATATGGCTTCCTTTCAGTATTTCCTTTATCTTCAGGTAAAGAAAAATGTCACTGGGGGTCAGACCAGGTGGGCAGGGAGGGTGTCCCATACAGTGATGTGCGCACTGACTACAAACCCCCTCACAGACGGTGCCGTGTGAGCTGGTGCATCGTCGTGATGCAGGAGCCGTGAGTTGGTGAAAAGTTCAGGTCATTTTCGTTCTTTTCATGCAGCCTTTTCAGCACTTCCAGATAGTGAACTGGGTCGACTGTCCAGTTGGTACAAATTCATAACGAACAATCGCTCTGGTATCAAAGAGGGTTAGCGACATCCTTTTGACTCTTGATTTGGACTGATGGAATGTTTCTGGTCGTGGAGAACTGGCTGACGTCCATTGTGCACTCTGACGCTGTGTTTCAGGGTCGTGTTGGCACACCCATGTGTCATCACCAGTGACAACACGGCCCAAAGCATCGTCTTCCCTCTCCAAAAGGTCTTGGCAAACCTGGACTCTCCTTTGCTTTTGTTCATCAGTGAGCTCCTTTGGGACCATTTTTGCACCCACCTTTCTCCTGCCATGATTTTCAGTGAAGATTTTCCTGTTTTTCTATTGATGTTGACTTGGTCTGCTGTGCTCCCCAGTTAGTTGACAATTTTGACGCACGATTTGATGAATTTTTCCAATGTTTTCATCAGTTCTCAATACTGGCTGCTCTGACCTCTCTCCCTCAGTGAGGCTTTCTCTCCCCTCAGAAAAAGTTTAACCCACGTGTACACTGCTGTTTTCTTCATGGCATCATCCCCATAAACTTGGACTCACATGTCCCTGATGTCACTTCCACTCTTGCCAAGTTTAACAAGAAATTTAATGTTTGTTAAATTGTTGCTCTAATTCAAGCTCCAACATTCTCACGACAGCACACACAAACACACAACAATAATGACCACCACTCAGCAGGACACCGGCACACGTCCACACGAACACGGCTGTGAGACACAGGCACGCTGAGGTGACGACCCCTCACCGCGTTGTCTGTGCAGCGCTGCCGACGTGAGTGCACGGTGGCGAGTTCATGAACTTAGTTGTCCGACCTCATCGGCATCTTTGCTGGTCGGGGGACTTTTGAGCCCATCACACTGATGGTGATCTATCCTTTATAATTGGGGGATGTCTACTGGGATAACTGGAACTACACTTCTACCTAGAACGCTCTCTTCTGCCAGAGCATGGGTCACGTAAAGAGACTGGACAGCGGGAGCTCCCTTGGTGAGCACAGAAGGGTGCCACGGGGCACTGCCGGGCACGTCCAGCAGCTCGACACATTGTCCTTCGCACGTGCTTCTCCCCAGCTAGCCAGTCAGTGCTGGCGGTTGGAAGTGAATCATTTCTTTCTTTCTTTGAAGAGTTCTTGAGTTTGCTACCCTGACAAATCCAGATTCCTGCTCTCTGGCACTACCTCCCGTGGAATCTATAACTTGCAACGTGCTGCAACAGTATCTCCTGGTGCAAACATCGTGATCCACCCCACAGGCAGCTCAAGTGCCTTAGTGAGAACCCTCATTTTAGGCTGAATAGTTAACATTTGAAGTTTTATTCATAATAAGAAGCCAACTCTTCCTTTGTTTACCACTTCAACCCCCTGGAAATCTATGCTGAGAGACTTATTACTTAGCACCTGGGGTGCAGAAAGTAATTTTTCACTGGGGCAGTGAGTGACTTTCAAGGTAACGGAAACCTGCCTGGGTCCTCGTGTCGTTAGCGAACAAGGCACGCAGCCGTGGCCAGCCCAGGGGCTGCCGTGGTCAGGGCAGAGCTCCGGACCCAGCGTGATCTTAGTCCTGCATCGTTCTGCTTCTGCAAGACTGTGAGAGCACGTCTGCACCTGGATGTTTGCAAAATATCCTTTTACTGGCGTGAGACTGAAACTGTCACCGAGGTTCTTGTCCCAGTGCCCCGGGGTAGAAAGGGGACGTTCCTGAGCTGTGAGACTAGGTCTCAGGACCGTTGGGCAGCTCCTGCTTGCTCGTAAGTATTCCTGCATTCGTCAGAGACTGGGCAAAGGTTTGCTTTCTCTATCGTCGACTCCCCGGTGTTGACTTTGTGGGGTCAGGGGCATGCAGCTGTGTGTCCGGAAGGACGGGTTAGCAGGTCCTTGGTGTTCCAACTCTAACAAGCATCCGTGTCCTCCACAGAGCTGTTTAAAGCCGGGTGGCCGGGCCCAGTCCCCGGAGTTTCTGAGCCAGTGGTCTTGGGGGGGGGGCGTGGAGAATGTGCATCCTCACATGGTCCCAGATCTACTGGGTGAGGTTTTGCTGTGGCCTCAAGCAACAAAGGTTTATTTCCTGGTCACGCTACATGTCCACGTGGGAGCATCGTGGCTGATGTCACTTCCCTACCGGGGCTGAGGGAGCGTTTGCAGCACATGGGGGAAACGTCCGGGCCACCCGGCCAGGACCACGCTGGGGTTAAACAGCCCCTCACAAGCCATTGGCTGGGGCTGGGCACATGGCTCGCCCCACCACAGGAGCGCCAGAACACACAGTTTTACTTTGTGTCCCAGAGGGGAGATCTGAATGTTTGTCAAGCAGTCCTAGTGGCTACCACGGTACTGCCCAACGTCCCCGGAAAGGACCTGGTGGCCGCTGGGCAGTCAGGTTGGTTTCAGCCAGGCCACCGGAGTGGGACAGGTGCTGGGATAGCTGGTGCCATCGTGCTTCGGTTCACAGTGGCTGCTGTCCAGGTAGAATCGGCAATGACGCGCACCTCGCTGGTGCCACGCGTGCCGAGCAGCTCTGATCTGGTTCCTCTCACCACGTGGTTCGCCCAGCTGTCCCCCTCGACCTCCTTTGGAACAAGCTTTAGGTTCTGTTGCAGATAACGGTCCTTTCTGACTTTGTCCTTTGATTTCAGGGACGTGGTGGCTTCGGAGGCCTGGTGCCCTGGAGCGCTGCCTACAGCCGCCTGAGAACGAGTCTGTGCGTCTGAGTCGTCAGAAATCCTCCCTTTGTGGCCCTCCCTGCCCCTCCCCCAACGTGGCAGCCGGTTTACCCCTCACGAAGCCGCAACAACACAGTTTAAACATAAACTTACATTTTGGCTCTGAGATGATTTCTCAAGAGCCCTCTCCAGGTTGTCACTTCACCAAATATTCCTGTTAGACACTGTCCTCTTCCTGGTTCTCAAAGTCTTTTGAGTCACCCTGCGAGGTGGCTGCGTCGTCACCAAAGGGCAGGTGTGAGGGAAAGCACCAGGGTCAGGGCTGCTTGTTTGCACGCGCTGGTTCCAGCACTGGGTTCGTCGGGGAACTCAAACCGTGAGCACAGCGTCTCTGGGCACAGGGGACAGGGTAGACAGGATCGCTGCAGCGGAAGCCACTGTGTGAGCTTCAGCGAACAGGGACAGAGAGGGCAGGCGCGCGGAAGGCAACACTGTCGCTGGTGACGTTAATTATTTACGTCCATGTAGGGAGCCTGCTGGGTGCGTTGTTTCAGAACCAATTTTCCTACCGGTTAGGAATGTCCTGGACACCCCCTAAAGGGGGACCCGAGACGCCTGTATTTTACCGGCTCTCATCGCCGCAGATGAATCGCTACAACTGCATTCCGCCGTCTCGTGGGGCTCTCGAGAGCCTAGAATAGCTCGGCGTTTTGGGGTGGAAATGGTTAATGGTCCTTCCGATGCCTCTTAAGAGTAGTTTAAGTTCTTTGGGTGCATCTTGAGGCTGCAGCCTGAAGCACGATGAACAAAACTGGTGATTGCTTTGGAGTTTCTGATTTTTAAATCAGTTCTTGTAGAAAATTACTTGTCAATCAAATAAATGTTTGCTTTTTTTGTAAAGTTGAGGTTATCTTGCAAATTGGTTTCAGTAAGTCAACATAGTTTGTCTTATGTTATATGTACGTGTGTGTGTGTGTGTGTACATATATAAATATAAATACTACATTCTCTTGAAAGTTGAATTTATTTGCCTAACTATTGTTAACATGGATATTTTCTTGTCTCACCACAAATCTTTAAATGAGAACAGGTAGGTCAGGCTATTGGTGTTTGCCCCATGGCTTAGAAACTGGGCTGATAAGACCATTTTCAGCTGAACCAGATTTTCAGGTCGGACAGAACTGCCAGGATGCATCAGGAGCCCCGGGCAATGCTGAAGTCAACCCTGGGGGTGCGTGGGGCCAGGGAGAGGTCAGTGGTGCAGGACAGCACATTCCCCTCAGAGAACATGCCTTCTTTTATAACACGAAATAATAAGGGAGTCCACCATCTGCAACGACGTGGGCAGACCTGGAGGTTGCCATGCTAAGTGAAACAAATCCCACAGAGAACGTCGAGAACACGACTTCACTCAGACGTGGGTATAAAACTGAAAGCAGCGACAGAACAAGACAAACAGGAACAAAAACTACAGACAGACAGCAGGTTAGTGGTGACCGAGGCGAGGGGGGAGGGGATGGGGGAGCGGACTCTGGGCGGGAGCCGCACGCAGCACACAGACGAGGCGCTGCACACGCGACACCCACGTCATTGTACGAACCCACGTTCCTCCAACAAATTTAGCAACAAAACAAGGAACACAAGAGTCTCTAGCTCGTAGGATGTCGAGGAAACGAAATGACCCACACACACAGCAGACCCTCAATTAACCGGAAGTCAAGCAACCAGCACTCTCCAGCAACTGGCAAAACCCCGAAGAAATGGCACGAATCTCTCCAGCGTGGCCGGCCACCTGGGAGCCTGTGCTCGCAGCAGGAGCACCTGGCAGGGAGTAGGTGTCATTTCCCGTCTCTCTTTCCTGTTTCTGCTTCCATAAACAGGTAATTAGCCACGAGTGTGCGTGGCTTTCCTGTCTGTCGTACGACATCGCTGGGCTCACGAAGACACGCGAGACGAAGCCGTGGCTGAAAGGGTTCTAAACAGCCGGAAGACGAGCTGTCCGCACGCCATGGTTTAGAAACCACGAGGGACACAGACGTTCTCGTTCGTTCCCACGTAGAAGTGCGCAGGACGGGAGAAGGGACGCTGGAGTGAAGTGGTCTGGAAGGCTCCATGGGGAGCGGTCGTGGGGGTGCAAACAGCGTGCGTGGAGGGGATGGGCGGGGGGCAGGGTGCGAGGTAGCCGGAACGATGGACTGAACGGACAGACGCAGGAAAGCGCGAGGGAACCTCGTTGGCGGGAACGGGCCCTACTTAGGGCAGACACGGGGGGGCGTGTGCATTTTCGTGGAAACCATGCTGTACGGAAGGTTAAAAAGATTCGGCCACCGCCCCTTCAGTTGGGGGTCCCTGTTGGGTTCTTCACTACGGTGATAACAATGGTCATCAACGTGATTGCTCATTAAACACGATCAAGACGGTGTAGAACCACGGGCGCAGGCCGAGCTCTCCTGAGGACCCCATCGCGCCGTCACTCACGGCTTTTGACATGGCCCCCCAGGCTCGTCAGAATCGTACCCGAGTTAGGTCTGGGACAGATGGCTGGTTCCTGGCACCGTCCAGTTCAGGCCCGTGGGACGTACTTACTGACCTGGCAGAAGAAAATACTCCGTCTTGGATCAGTATGTACTTACGTCACATTAAATGTAATTGTCATTGAAACATAGCTACTGTTGTTCCGGCGTATCATTTTTGGGGTGCCGATGCTAAAACAGTATTGAACAACTTGATTACTTTATATATTGGCTTTGTCACATCTTCCATAATTCCATACTAAAGGCGAAAATTTTTTAAATAAGTATATTATTTTATGTAGATGAGCTGTTCCAATAAAGCAAACATTTATGTAATAAAGATATATCCCAAGTGTCAAAGTTGATATTTTGCAAGATTAAAACATTTTCTTCACAAAATATTCAGCTACGCTCAGGTTCAGGAGACATTTTTGATGATAAAGTCTTCTTTTACGATGTTTTTCGTGACCGTGATCGGAGTGAGAATGACAAAGGGCAGAGGCAAGGAGCACTCTAAGCCAGAGACTAAATTTCCATGATCCAGATGTGCCGGATGTGCAGAAATTTACTTTTTCATGTTTTCAACTTTTTACATGAGAAAGTGTAAACATCTCTACATTTGAAAGAATTTTTTGCGAGTCTTGTTATTGTTAGACTTACCGGGATGACGAACCAGAATTACACGGGTTTCGGGTGAGCAGTCCTGCGGTGTGTCGTCTAGATTGTGCCAGTGACGTTTGACTACGTTTGCTTTGTCATCCGCCTGCCTGTCCGTCCCTCTACCTGGGACGCGTGGAGAACTGAGTGCTAACTACGCAGGAAACGGCTGCACTGGTTTTCTGTCGTCGGAGCTGCTGTTTGTGTGGCATCTGCCCTCACTCACAAGCAAGACCCATGGGGCAGACTGGAGGAGTCAGCTCAGTTTACCAAAATTCTCCCCAAAATTCTCCTCGAACATTGAATAATCTACATAAAATAATTCCCAGCGTGATGCTGTGCAGGCTCAGCTTACGGTGAGTCACCCGGGGGCTCGCGTACGTGACCGGCTTGTGGATTCCGGTCTCCGAAGTTCTTAGTCGACAAAGTGGACTTGGGGACCCGACATCCGCATTGTCCTGAGAAGCCCTTTAAAGGGCAGCAAAGGTGATTGTGAGATGCGAGTGGGTTTGTACACCCCTGACCTTGAGGCTATCGAAGCACTACATCGTACAAGTCACTCCGGGGGAAAAGTCAGTGATACGACAGGTAAGCGAGCGTCAGGGTCTTCGGTTTACTCCAAATGCTCGAGAATTCCAGAGGATGGAAAGACCAGGGTGGCCGGGAAAGCCGGTCCAGGTTTCACGAGGGACAAGAGGCTTCAGACCAGTCGTAAGAGAATCTCGAGGAAGAAGGGAAACAGGTGCTTGGGCCTGGAGCGCACAACGGGGAGGAGGCTGGTGAGGAACTGACGGGGAGGGAACCGTCGATGCCGCGGGGACATGGGGGTGGTTTTGGCGTCAAACGCTGCAGAGGCAGAACGTCTCCATTCCCGAAGACCTTCCGAGAACGGCCAGGCAGGTCCCCGGCGCCCGCCGTACCAGGAAGTGACACGCTGACCCTAAGCTGGACCCTTCCGCTGTGGCTTCTGCTGGGCACAGGGGCGCGCACGCTCCCGGCGCCGACCATTCTCGGTGCAGGCGGCGCGTTCTCCTGTGCTCTGACTGCTGGCACCCCCACCCCCACCCCGGGCCACTGGGAGCACCCCCCCGGGGGCCTTGCTCTCAGCCTGGTGTTGGTGTCCTGGTTTCCAAGGCCTGTTTTGCTCATAGCAGAAATGACAGGGCCATGTCCTTCCGTTCAGACTCATCTCCAAGTCCTCTGGCTGCCGTCATTTCCTAGTCCCTTGTCATCGCTGCTTTGTGTGTGTTTTACCTGCCAGTGCCCAGTGTCAACCTTGACCCCCGAGGCCGTGAAGTCCCCAGATGCTGCTTCGTCCCCTTCACCTCCTTATGGAATCATGGAAGCCGTATCAGTTATTGATTACCCCTAAACTTTGCTGTTTAAAACAAACAAACAAAAATCGTGACTTCCCAGGTTCTGAGGGTCGGAAGCCTGGGAGTGGCTTGGATTCGGGGTTCTGGCTTTGGGGTGCTTAGGAGGTTGTAGCCACAATGCCGGCCAGGGCTGCAGTCGTCTCTGGACACGACTGGGGTGGATGGCTTCTTGTTCAAGCTCACTCACGTGGTGTCAGCAGCCCCCCCCCCCCGTTCCACACCGGCTGCCCCCAGAGTCATCGACGCCCCGAGAGTGGACCAGCGAGCCAGAAGGTGCGTCAGACCGAGGCTGCAGGCTTCGTGAGGAGCGACAGCCCGTCACCCCTGCTGTAGACCAACCCGGTGCAAAGCAGGAAGGGACCATAAATGACACGAGTGCCAGAAGGCGGGGCCGCGGGGCTGGGCGGGGCCCTCAGGGTTGGGCGGGGCCGTGGGGCTGGGCGGGGCCATGGGGGTGGGGCGCGGCCCTCAGGGTGGGGCGGGGCCCTCAGGGTTGGGCGGAGCTTGCGGGCTGGGCAGGGCTGTGGGGGTTGGGCGCGGCCCTCAGGGTGGGGCTCAGCCCTCAGGGTTGGGCGCGGCCCTCAGGGTGGGGTGGGGCCCTCAGGGTTGGGCGGGGCTTGCAGGCTGGGCGGGGCCGTGGGGCGGGGCGCGGCCCTCAGGGTGGGGCGGGGCTTGCGGGGCGGGGCGGGGCCGCTCCTTGTCTGGTCTCTAGCGACCTGGGTGTGAAGACCCCGCGGCTGCAGGCAGTTCCTGCCCGAGGGGGGGGGCGGGGCTGCGGTCCCTTCTGCCGTGTCAGAACCCTCTTCTCCCGCCTGGTGTGGACTTGGCGGGGCGGCCGCGTTAAGGAGACGCTCCCTGCGGGCTGGGTCCGGGAGCCCCGAGCGGGCGCGCGGGCGACGTTTCCTGCGAGTCGCCATCGTTTCCCACAGGCGGTTCCTTCGGAGGAAAATGCGGGAAGGCGGGGGGCGTCGGAGTCTCCTTGTCGGCACGAAGCACCGCGGGTGAGTGGCGCAGACGCTGAGGCCGGTGCCGCCGTGCGGGGGTGCGCGGGGGTGGGGGCGCCGTGTCCCCGGCGCGCAGGGAGCCCCGAGTCCTCCTTTCCCTTAAGGGCTCGGTCCGGGGGGGCGAGCAGCGCCCCGCTGCTGCCGGTGAGGGGAAGGGACACACGTAGCACGAGCGCAGGCTCGCCCGGACGGGGGCTTTCGGGACGGGGACGAGCGCTCACCCCACAACCGCAGCCTGGACTCGCGTTCAGTATTGAAACGCTTTGTCGGACAGACAGACGATTTATTCGATAGTTAAAAAGACGAAAGTATTTCTGGGGGAGTGAGCACACGGATGTAAATTCGTGTTCAGATGGTAATAAATTGTGGCAAATGCTTTCCTGGATTTTAAAAATTGGATTAGCGGTGTGTGCGCGTGCGTGTGCGTGTGTGTATGAGAGTGTGTACATGCACCCGCGTGTGTGCATGTGTGCGCGTGTGTATGTGCCTGTGTGTGTGCGTGCACGTGCAAGTGTGTGCGTGTGCGTATGAGCATGCGAGTGCCTGTGTGCGTGCACATATGTGTGTGCGTGCGTGTGCATATGAGCATGTGTGTGTGTGTGTACATGCGTGTGTGCGTATGAGCATATGTGTGCATGTGTGTGTGTACGTACGTGTGTGCATGCGTGTGTATGTGTATGTGGGGGAAGAGATAGCTAGATGGAACTGGCTGAGGGACTGGGCCTCACACTCGCCCTGGCGCACACTGGCTGGTGCAGGTTATGCTATTAAGCTCACATTCTACTTCGTGCCGCGTACAACTCACGGTTTCCCGTGGGAATTCTGTCTACAAAATAACAACGCAGGGTCAGACATCGGACTCTCTCAGAATGTTTGTCTTTGACTATTTCAGTAATTTGTCTGGTTCTTAGATGGAGATAAGATCAGCCTCCCAGGTTATTTCCTTTCTCCCTTGGCTCTGAAATGGCCTCGCGTGGGGGACCCTGTAGGAGGCCGTGGCCCCAGCTATGCGATGGGGTGCCTGCTGGTCTGGATTGGGAAGGAGCCACCCCAGGAGGCAGGGGCGTGCAGGCGGTCCCCTGCTGGCAGTGGCAGTGGAAGGCGTGGCCATTCCCAGAGGCCTGAGCAGCCGACCCAGGGCCCTGGCCTGGTGACAGTGCCGGTAGCCACAGGACAGTGCAACTTGGGTTTGTGCCTTGTCCCGAAGCTGATCTCCACACCTCCTCCCGGACGCACCTGAAGATTCTGAAAGCTGCCGATGAGCCTTGAGGAAACCCCGCTTTTGCGCTCATGGCCAGTTTGCCATAGTAAGCAACAGGCAACCCCGAACGATGTAGTTGGCCCCGACGAGGACCATCTAGCTCGTGTGGGACAGCCACGCCAGAGCCACCGCGTGCACCGGTGTTTACAGAGCAGCGTGGCTGCCTCAACCCAGGAGATAGGGCACGAGCACCTCCCTCATCCAGAACCCGCCCCACGCGTCCCCGGGGTCAGCAGCGAAGCCCGTGCTGAGCTCCTCGCCGGGTTCCTCTCTGGGCTCCACGCTGGCAGTGCGCTCAGGGCTTTGTCGGGAACAAGGAGATACTGGCGTTTCCCTTGCTCACGGAGGGACAGGTCAGTTCCTGCTGGAATTACGTACGACGTGCTGGGAAGCACTTGACCTGAGCCTTGTCCTCCCTCAGTCCCTCCGTTGCTGCTTTTACTCCCCACACCCCCATCTCTCTCTGTCTCTCTGTCACACACACACACACACGGGCACACACACACACACGTGCGTGCGCACAGAGTCCATTCGTTTGTGCTTCAGATTTCCAGATCTCAACCTCTGCTTCTTCACTGGACACATTTTTTATTTTTTATTTTTTTCATTTTTTTTGGAGGGCCAGTGACAGCATTGGGACAGCCTGCTCCAAATTTCTCAGAAGATACCTGGCTCATGTTGTTTCATTTTCTTCTCCGGATATTTTTTCTTTGCCAACAGCTGTTTTGGTCATTTTGTCCAAACCTATTGAATCGAGTTGACTGTGCAATCAGAAGATAATGTCCTTCCTCGTAACAAGAGACGGATGATTAATATCGTGTCACAAATCTGCATCTACTAGAGATTATGTAAAACACAAGCAAAGGTTGAGATTGCACATTGAAGTAGTTGATGTGAAGGGGGCCGTCACCTGCTTTTCTGGAAGTTTGGACGGCACGCAGTGACATTTTGGGGAGCTTTAAAACAGGAGAACGTAACTAAAACCAGCTGTCAGTGCCCAGTGGTCTCTAGACTCATTGCTGGTGAACCGAAACGATAGTTTTCACGGGCAAAACCAAGGGCTCCTAGCAGTTCTCCTGTGCTGACTTGGTCCATTTCTTGGTTTCTCCCCGAGCCCTTGAACCCCACAGTTACTGAGGTTCAAGGTGGCTTGCAGCATGTCAACAAATGGGACGATGGTGTCTCCTGCTGTGACCAAATCCTTGCCCTTGCACCCGGAAGTGACGAGAAACACCCTCTTTCTTCGATCTCTTCCCAGTAAAACCAACGCTAGTTGTTTTATCTTTTTATTTGTGACTAGACATGGGCACATGCCCAACATGGTCATAGGTATCAGCAGAGACAAGAGCCCCAAGCCTTATTGTCTAGGGACTTAATCTATAATCGGACAATGAATATTTTTACTTAGAACAAAACGTGGAGGAAGATGTGACCGTGTGGGAAATGCAGTGCAGAATGGTGGGGTGCAGACCTCACTCAGGGGTTCGGGCGAAGGAGGGGTGAACGCTGGCTGCAGGGAGGCCTTGGGGTGAGCGTGCTAAGGATGTGGCCTCTTCCCCCCAGGTAAACGTTAGAATTTAGAGTAAGAATTAAAGAATCGGAATTGAACGCACACGTCACTGAGATGGTGAATTGGAGAGCCACTAAGAAATAGCAGGTTATCAACTTGATCCGATCAAGAAGATAAAAGGCCTTTCCGGCAGAAAAGTGTGGGAGCCTCCAGTCGGCAGAACTCTCTGGAACTCGGCTCTCAAAGGAGCGTGTCGTGTCGTTTCCGGGCTTCTAGCCCCGCTGGGAGCCAGCGGACGCTGTCGGGCTGGGGAGTGGCCCGAGTGGCTCTCGGGGGCTTTCTCTGGCGGCAGCGGAAGTCCATGTTCCCAAGGATGCTGGTCTGTCTCTCCTTCTCACCGCCGGTACCCCACGGCCTTTGGGTGCGGTGCTGTCTTCTGTTGCAGCGTGGCAACATTGCACCCCACTTGTTCTCTGTGCCTGCCTTTTATCTCCATCTGGATTTTTCAGGCTTGGGAACGGAAGTGCGTTTGTTAAGAAACAGGAATTCGCTAGCAAGGAATGAAGTAACCCTTCGAGATGCCGATGCGAGAGCCCTGAACAGCACCCTGGAGCTGACCCCGAGGAGCCCGCGTCCAGGCAGGGCCACCTTCCGGGGCGACAACGCCGTGGAGCGAGACAGGCGGTTACCGTGATGGAGAAGGACGCGCGGGGACGAGGAGGGGCCATCTCGCACATGGCGGCCGGGGGAAGGCTCTCTGCGACGGGAGCGCCGGGGAAGGAGGGAGGGAGGGAGCCGCGCGTGTCTGCGGGAGGGGGGTTCCGGCAGACCAAACGGCGAGCTGGCGTGTGGGAGGCACAGCGGGCGGCCGGGAGGCGGGAGGGGAGCTCGGGGAAGGCGGTAGGAAGCAAGGTCAGAGCCGGGGTGGGGGGGGGGGGCGGGGAGCAGATCTCGTGCCCACGGAGGTGGCTCCCTTCTGGGAGGACATTGGCTCCAGTCTTGGAACCCGGCACCCCCTCCCCAAACACTACCCTTCGCCCCTCCGTGTGCCATTTCTCTTTCTTCTCGCCGAGGTGGGTCCGCAGCTACGTTCCCTTTGTTATGTTGGAGGACCAGCGTGATGGACAGATCGGTTATTCCTGTCGGCAGGTTGCCTTAGCAACAGGGCTCATCTCACCCATTTCAGTGAAACCTTATCCGTAAAGCAGTTTTGTGGGAGACAGAGGGTCACCCGTTAACTGTCTGCGGTGCTTTCTCTCCGTTCCTTAACGATGACGGGGTTCGGAGGGCTAATTAGGCAAATGCCAGTGGACCGAGCTGGTGAACGGGACAGACACTGCCAAAGCGCTGAAATAGAGTCACCCCCAGCAGGCACAGTGGACGCCCCGGGTTACCACATTGTTGTGGTTTCCCAGTTGCATCACGGAAGCTGCCCATCCTTCAGGCACGCGGGCTCCCTGCTGGACGCCCCATGTCATGTCACCTGGCCCATCTGTGTCACCTCGCAGGCCCGGGGCAGCGGAGAGAAGTGCTCAGAAGAAGAGAGCGTGTGTCCGGGAATGATGGGGTATGTGGCTTTGAAGGGGCGAAACAAGGTAAATTAAATGCATTTCAAACCTTTCAGGTTAAAACTTAAGGCATTCCATACCCCTGAAATAAATGATGTAACTTATGGTAAAAACAGGATATAAACTAAGACTTTTTGTTACACTAGTCATACTTCTTGCTTAAAATATGAGAAGTTTAAGAAGAAGCTCTGTATTAGTTCAGGGAAACAGTATCCTGTTGTATTTTATACACACGTGGACACAGAGAAACAGTATCCTGTTATATTTTATACACATGTGGACACAGATATACAATATTATGTTATATTTTATACACACATGGACACAGATACACAGTATCCTGTTGTATTTTATACACATGTGGACACAGATACACAGTATCCTGTTGTATTTTATACACATGTGGACACATATATACAATATTATGTTATATTTTATACACACATGGACACAGAGAAACAGTATCCTGTTGTATTTTATACACA
>PVJL010014584.1:0-27553 GCA_004026885.1 Lyroderma lyra
GTCCGTGGTCGGCGCGTCCGTGGTCTGTGCGTCCGTGGTCGGCGTGTCCGTGGTCGGCGTGTCCGTGGTCGGCGCGTCCGTGGTCGGTGCGTCCGTGGTCGGCGCGTCCGTGGTCTGTGCGTCCGTGGTCGGCGTGTCCGTGGTCGGCGTGTCCGTGGTCGGCGCGTCCGTGGTCTGTGCGTCCGTGGTCGGTGCGTCCGTGGTCTGTGCGTCCGTGGTCGGCGTGTCCGTGGTTGGTGCGTCTGTAGTCGGCATGTCTGTCGGCAGGGAGTGACCCCGCCGGGACGGAGCTCAGGGTGGGCGCTGTGAGCACCGCCGGCCCCCACAGTGCTGGCTCGTGGCTCTGACCCTCGATTGTCTGCGGCTGGGCCCCTGCTGCGAAGCCGCTGCACACTCGGCTCGCTACTGGGATCAGAAACGTGAGCATCGACCTGGGCGCGGCCACGAAGCAGGCGAGTTAGGGTTCAGGGAGTAAAGGCAGGTGCGCGCGAACACCTGGAGACGAGGGGAGGAGCAGCTGACGAACTGGGGTCCCACTGTCTTCACAGGCTTTGTTTCAGGCTGGAGAGCTGAAGTGGGGCACCGACGAAGAAAAGTTTATCACCATCTTTGGGACACGCAGTGTGTCCCATCTGAGGAGGGGTGAGTGACCAAAGCGTGCGCACGGCGGGTCCTCGGGTTAGTTCTGGAAGTACGGGAGCCAGTATGCCAGCACCTGCTCCATAACACGCACTCGCTGAGTGAATCACTGTTTGTATTTCTGCCTTTAGGTGACCTTGAGAAATCTCATAGTTCTCTTTGCTGCTGTTGTAGCTTTTCCAAAACTGTCTTTAGCTATTAGAGGGTGATGAGGGAGGTGTGGGGATTGTTATGCTCAGTCACAGATCACTAAGCTGTGGCTCACTTCAGATTGTCTCCTAGATAGTGGTCACCAAGACCTTATCTCTACATACTCACCCGTCCTTGTAGTATCGGGGGAAATGAGCTCGGTGGCCAGTGACAGAAAACCCTCCTACAGGGAGTGGCTTTAAAAACTGGGCTGTGCAGCTAGGATTCTGTGACTAAGTTGGCAGGACCTGGGCTCTTTCTGTTTTTCTGCTCCGCTGTCCTGAGTGTTGTGTTTTCTTTCTTACGCCTGGTACCTCATTGTCACAGAATAGCTGCTGTAGCTCCAAACACACCAGCCATTTTCACGGCAAGAGGAAAGGGGTAAACTACTCCTATCTGTCTATCACTTTTAAAAAGGAAAGGAAGATTTCTCAGAGGCCTCTCCAGCAGATACACCTTTAGCTCTATTGGTCCTAGCTAGGAAGGAGGGCCAGGAGGTTGGCGAGCAGAGCACATGTGTAACCAGTTGTTCAGGGCTGATACACTGAGGCTCTGAGCGACATCAGAGCTCTGTCCTCAAGGGAGACGGGGAGATGTGCGTTTGGTGCTTGGTTACAGTCAATGCCTTGTTTCTGAAGGAGTGATCCTGACGTGACTGAGAAGTCACTGTCCTGTTTTCCAGTGTTTGACAAGTACATGACTATATCAGGATTCCAGATTGAGGAGACCATCGACCGCGAGACTTCCGGTAATTTGGAGCAGCTCCTCCTTGCTGTCGGTACGTCATCTTAGCACATAAACGTACGGGAAAAGGTACGGTTTTGCAAAGAAAATATTAGTAATTATTTATGGTGCTAAGAGGTAAAGTATTTTATTCATTTGAAACTGTGTCTGAAAATAACCAGCTGTTCGTGAGAAGAGCTGATGCTATTTGGGTGAAGTAACTGAATTTCCAGTTCCAAGTCTGTTTGGTGCTGGAGATACATGATTACCTGGTTAGTCCATCCGAGCCTATGGAACTACCGAGAGAATTGCTCAGAAATCGTTTTGAAGCTGCATTAAAAATACTGCTGTTCATTACGTGCCCAAAATGTGGGCATCGCCTCAGAGGCTTGTGCGTGTTGTTTCTGACGCCTTGGAATGTCTTTGAAAACCCTCCTCACTGCTTTGAGGCCGACTGAGAAATAGAAAACGTCTCTTCAGTATAATGGAAGATGTGACAGTGGTTGTTCCGAGACGAATTAATTTGGAAGTTAATTTTAGCTCAGTATTCAGAATAATCTGGAAGAATTGGAGAGCCGAGTTCGTGCCGTTTATTGTAGTGTCACACATGCACTCTGCAAATGCAGGGAGAAGCTAGTGCGTCCCGGCGGCCCTGGCTCTCACACGGTTACAGTGACGTCTCTCAGCTTTTGTCCTCATGTTTGGGTTGAGCTCAAGTTTGTGTACCCTCTGCCCCCGGAGAATCAACTAACGACGTGCCCGAACCAACACAACAGCAGCCCCGTGTCTGAGTCCGCGGTTGATGGATTTTAATAGAAAACTTTCCGACGTCATTCCTGTGATCAGAGCCCACATAGAATTACGGCATTCTTGGCCATCGGGGCTGCTTTTCTGAGGCCTTAGGAGAGGGCACTAACCCCCGCCCCCAGCTGTGTGCTCAGGGATTTTCACCTGGTCGTCTCTGAAGCCCAGCTACCCGAGGTCTGAGCAGGCCTCACACACGAGGGACACCTGTCTGTTCGGGGAACAGGTCCCTCCCTGTCGTCAGTTTATCTGGGTGTTTCTACCGAAATGGACAGGCCCATGGTGCTCCGTGTGCGGGCCGGGCACCACGCAATATGGAAGGAGCACCTAGAGGACAGTTTCAGGAAGACAGTGCAGGGTTTGTCGAGGGTTAGACAGAGTAGTGACCTTGCGTTACTCCCTTGAATGTACTGGAATGAAAACTTGCAGCGTGGCTGTAATCTGTCCGGGACAGAGGAGGAGTGGCATAACCTCCAGGCCGCCCGGACCGCTGCAGCCTCAGGGTGCTCCCGGAGCAGAGGGCCTGGGGAGCGCGCCCCCGTCCTGCATGCCAGTATCCATGGGACACGGCTGTCCTTTACCTGTGACTCCACACTTGTGTATCAGTAGAGCCGTGAGCGTGAGGCAGCCTTTGATCTTTACTTACGTAATCCCTTCCCGAAAGCGTCTGACGTTACGTTACTTACTTTGTCAGTGAAATCTGTGCGGAGCATCCCTGCCTACCTTGCAGAAACCCTCTACTATGCAATGAAGGTAAGTGCGTGCCTGAGTCCTCTAACTTGGCCTTCTGGGAACTATCGTCTGTGCCCTGTTTTAGACGATGGACTTTGGGGTCTTTCTCCCCCTCAGATCACGCCGTTCGCTTCTACGAATCGTTTACTTACTTGTTTGCTCCAGCTCGGGGGAATGTGAGGCGCTGGTGGGCGTTTTTAAACAGTGTACCTTTCTCTCCTCTTCTCTTTGAAAGGGAGCTGGCACCGATGACCACACCCTCATCAGAGTCGTGGTTTCCAGGAGTGAGGTTGACCTGTTCAACATCAGGAAGGAGTTCAGGAAGAACTTTGCCACCTCTCTTTATGCGATGATTAAGGTAGTAGAACCTTCCTTAAATTGCGTTTGGAAATCCACAGCAGACCAGTGTACAGCAGGCGGGATGGCTGGGGGAGCCCAGTTCTCGTGCGAGGTTCATAGTTGCAGGGGTGCGAGTGGAGTTCTGTCTGACAAATCTCCAAGTGCCCGGGGGCTCCCAGGTCAGCCTGGCTGCTGGTGAGGCTGAGGAGCAGCGTGAGCTTAGAGGGTTATTTGCTGGTGGTGACAGATGGCTCCACCCCAGCCCCTTGCCCATGACAGCGATGTGTTTGTTCTGGATCTGGTGTCGCAGTTCCAGCTGTCTTTATAAGCCTCTCCTCTCATCATGTCTGTCTTTCCTTTCCTCATTGTGTCTTATCACCTTGTCTCTGATGCTGGTTCATAGTTCAGTTGGAAAGAACTGATTAGCAGTTCTGCAGAGCTTAGAGATTACTGTCACTTTTGTCCTTTCAACAGCAAGGGGCACTGTGACTTATAATTACATTCAGCTTAAGGCCTTTTGCCCTCCCCTCCACCCCCTCCCTCCCCATCTCCTCTGCTCCATCTCCTCTCCTACATCTCCTCCACTCTTCCCTCCCCCTTTCTTTCTCTTCCCCTCTTCCCTCTCCCCCCACTCCCCTCTTCCTTCTGCTCTAGGGGAGTGTAGGCCGCGTGCAAAGCAGTGGCTTAGTGGAACCAGCTTTTAACTTACTGTGTGCGGCGAGGCTGGACAGGAGGCCACTGCCCTCTCCCACTGCTGGGCTGGGCTGGAGGGCACCGCCCTCTCCTGCGCCCCGTAGCTTGAAGCAGTAACTTGTTGGCATGGCTGCGCAGGAGCCAGCAGAGGCGAAGCACACCGGCCCTCCTGCGTCTCAGGCACAGCCGTGACAGCGCGCCCTTCTCGCATTGCCCCCTCAGCCAGACACGAACTGTGTGCTGCAAACTCAGGGTTTGTCCACAAAGCTGGGTTTGAACCTGTCTGTGACAGCTTCCCCATTCTCTGTCACCAGACGGAAGAGCACACTGTGTTGTCTTAGGTAGAATGTGCCTTCCAGGGTAGAACTAGGAAGTCAAATCCACGGCAGTCTGCAGGAAACTCTCCATGTGACTTCCTGCTGTGACAGTCACGGAGGGAGGGATGCCCTGCTTTCTGATGTGACAGTCATGGAGGGATGCGCTGATTCCTGATGTGACAGTCACAGAGGGACCCCCTGCTTCCTGATGTGACAGTCATGGAGGGACGCCCTGCTTGGGAGAAACTCACAGGAATAAAGTTTGTCACCAGGTTGCTGTCAGTTTCAGTGTTCTGTGACTTCTGTGTGTCGTGAGGTAACGGAGAACGTTGGGGTTTCAGGGAGACACCTCCGGGGACTATAAGAAGGCTCTCCTGCTGCTGTGTGGGGGAGAAGATGACTGAGTGCCACCTGGAAGCTGTCCCCCCCACCTGCCACGGCCACTCTTGCATTCCTGCCCGCGCTCCGCGTCCGCCACTGCTCCACGCTCGCATGTGACGCCCGAAGCACACGTGGTGTAGAGAACGTAGCAGTGCTCCTTCTGGTCCTCAGTTAAGATCTCTCTCTGACTCTCGTAGCCCAAAGTATCCCTGCGCTACCAAGACTAAAGTCGGCTCCATTTATATTGTGCTTTGAGACGTCAGACCGCTTCTAGCCTCTTATAACAACTTTGTTTATATTAAATCGATAACCGCATTACCTTATTGGAACCTTAGCCTTGAAATTGTGAACTCCTGGAAGTGTTCTTAATCAAGTTTGCCACTAAATTAAATCTGAAAAATTATGGTGATTGCATTCAAAAGATTAATGAAAAATAAACATTTCCTTCCTCCTACATGATGTGTGGGTGTGTGTTCAGAAAATTTAATTTATGTACCACTGGTATCTTTTATCAAGCTAGTCAGTTGACAGTGGTGTCAGTGGACAACTCAGTTTGCACTCGGCTTTTTTGGGTGACATGCTTGAATTCACCACACACTGAGTTTCCTCCTCAGTGTGGAATGAGGCAGAAATGGGGGAGGGGTCTCTGATTTATCTTGTTTGTTTATGCGGCCATCAGTCAAGGTGGTCCTTAGAAAAGCTCATTTAAAACAACCTAAAAACCAAGAGTGCTATTTTTCTTTCCTATTATTAAGTTGTTTTTGGTATTTTCTTCGTAGCTTGTTTATTTTAATTTTTAAAATTACAGTTGAGAGTCCACATTAGTGTCAGGTGTACAGCGTGCTGGTTACACATGGATGCAACTTGCACTGTTGAGGCTGGTACCCATGTGACATGATACAGAGTGATTATGTCGACTTCATGTCCTCGTGACTGTTTTGTGGCTGTCTGTGTCTCCTTTGTCATCTAGCCCCCGAAGCCCCTCCCTTCTGGCAACCTCAGTTTTTTCTCTGTGTCTGTCAGCTAACTTCTGGTTGGTTGGTTGGTTTTGTTTTGTTTTAGATTCTACATGTAAGTGCAATCATATGGTATTTGTCTTTCTCTGACTTACTTCACTAATATAGTACCCTCTAGGTCTATCCATGTTGCAAATGGTAAGATTTCCTTCTTTTTTATGGCCAAGTAACATTCCATTCCATATATAAGGACTGTCTGGGAAAAACCCAGCTGTAAATGCCTGTTTTTCCTATTACGTGGCTGGATACTTTCTGGACAGCCCTCATATACCCCAATATGGAGACATCGAATATATATATATATATATATATATTTATCCATCGCAAACTTAGTGGCTTAAAATAACACAGGTTATTGTCTCAGAGTCCTGGAGGTCCGAAGTGCACAGTCAGCCATCCCCCCCGCCGCCCCCGCCCTGAAGTCAGTGTGTGGGCAGGGCTGCGTGCCCTGTCTGCTACAGCTTGCAGGGCTGCTTGGGCCCATCCCCCACTGTCGGGTGCCTCCACTGCTACCTGCTGACCTCCGCTCCTCCGCCCAGCCTCTGCCCTTGGAAGGGCCCGCCTGTGTGCATTGGGCCCACCTGGGCAGTCCAGGTCGTTGCCGGATCTGCCGGTCACCTCTGCAAACTCCTGTTTGCTGTGTGTGGCCCTGTGCTCCTACTCACAGATTCTGGGGTTAAGACACGGAGGTGGGATGAGGGGCGTTCTGCCGGCCCTGGTTGCTTTTGTGGTACGCACAGCGTTTTCTCTCGGGGCGGGTGTGAGTGGGCTTCCAGGTAACAGACTTGAGTTAATTTAGCTGACGTAGGTGGGGGAAAACGTCTCATGACTGGATTTTGTACTTGGACCTAAGCGCTGGGGATGTTTCCATTCCTCCCTGCATCGGGGGTGTCCGGCCAAGTCTGCGCAGTCCCTCTCGTGCCCAGTAGGTGGAGCTGTTGGCACAAACGTGGTCGCATTCACACTGCGGGCCTCGACCGGGATGCAGCAGGCCACCACTCACTGCCCTTCCTCCCGTGCTCCTGGCATCCCCCGTCCCTCTTCCTCTCGGGGGCACCCGTGTGGCTTTGAACAGCTGCGGAGGGGACATCTGCGCCCCCGGCGTAGGCGGGTCGGGGCGTGGGGACGCTGCCCCGCAGGCCTCCTCGCAGCGCTCCTCAGCTGCAGGTTTGCTGTCTAACTGGTCGGGCCGATGCTGTTCACAGTCTGTTCCACGGCCCCCGATGAACCTCCTGTCAGTGTACTGATCCGAGCATTGGGGGGCAGAAACGGTTAGACTGCTGACTGAGACCTGGCCCGGCTGTGTTCTGGGGTTCCCCCTGCCTTCCCGGTACTCTCCTGCCCTGGTGGCATCTGCCCTTATCGTTTCCCAGTGTCTGTAATGTCCAGGCACGTGCCCGGGGCCCCTTCCCCCTCTTTTTCCTCCTGCAGTTTCTCGCCTGGAGCCCCTGCCCTTTGATGAGACTGATTTCTCTCTAGGCCACACCGGGGCCTCTAAATGCCAGCATGTGGGTGGCTCAGGTCCCCGGGGCCCACGCATCCTCACACAGACCTGGTCTCCTTAGGTAGCTGGGTGGTTCGCTCTCCCTAAGGGAGGATTCCCTGCCTGTCTTCCGTCCCTGGGCCTGGGGAGAGGGAGGGAGTTGGCCAGAGGGGTTCCGAGCTCCAGGGTACTGGCCGGTTCCCTCCGTGCTGCTGGGCATCTGTGAGTCACCAGCTTTTCTGGGGTGTCCCAGGGCACACTGTCTTCCTCTTCATCTGCAGGGATTGGGCCTGTCCCCCACTGGGTTCCTGTAGGAGCCTTTGGTAGAGCCGTGATGGAGGGCAGTCGAGGGTGTGGTTTGGGAAAGTTCTGGAGCCGCCGCTTGAAAGGAGTCCCCAGACTTGGTGCTTCCAGGAGAACTAGGCTGACCCGACCACTGCCGAAACCGGCGTCTCCCTGCCTCTGCGCCCCCCCCCCTTTTGTATTCTTGTGTGATATCTCGGGAGGGAGCAGGGACTCACGTGATGGAATTAGAAGTTCGCGCCCCTGGGGAAGCTGGGGGATTTAGAGTCAGATTCCAGGAAAAGAGGATCATGGGAAACTTCTGCCCTTGGGTTTGCGGGGTGAACGTGAAGCTGACGCTGGGCCTAGCAGGAAGGCCGAAGAAGTCTGTTCTGGGCGGTAGACATTGCTTCGGAAACTTGTAGCTTTAAGGTTCACGGGCTCTCTGCTCCTGGGGGACTAGGTCGCCGTCTGTGAGTTATCACTAAGGCAGGGGGGTGGTCGGCAACGTGCCAGGCAGCGTGAACAGATGGCGGCTGTACTGATTTGCTGGGTGGTTCATTTGAAGGGGCTGCTCTGGACCATTCCACATCACCTCTCGCTCTCTATTGGCTGCTGCATAAAGGGTGTAGGTCCTGGAACATTCCAAGCCCTCTGCTGCAGCAGCCGCTGGAGATGGGAACTAGAGGCAGGGTGCAGCCCCAAGCCAGTCGAGCGGGGTCCCCGCTCTCTGTGCTTCGACACCCCCGCTTCCTCCACTCAAAGCATACAAATATATGTGCTTGCGTGTAAATAAGAAATACCGTTTACCATCCAGTTAGCTACATACAACCAATGACTAATTTTCAGTGTCTGCATTTGCAAGGGACACGTCAGGGAAGAGGAAGGCTGCAGGCAGTAAACTTGCTTCAGAGACGGACCCCTTGGTGGTAGTCAGCACCCTTTTCAGGTTTTCGTATGGACCTCAGGGTAAACAGGTGACTGTCCCCCGAGTCAGTGTGCAGAGAGGACCGTATGACCTATTAGTCCTGGGGATACCCGCTGAGAATGCAGCAATCAGATGAGGCAGGGCAGCCAGAGGAGACAGAGTCCTGTGGAGACTTTCTGAGCCGGGGACCCATCCCGCCTGGAGCCACAGCAGTCCCGTGTGTGCCGGTTTCTGCAGCGCCCGTGACTTGTCACCATCGTACAGCTTGTCCTTGAGAAAGTACGACGTGGGTGTGACGCTGACCACACGCACGAAAGCTGCACTACGAAAGCAGACCTGTTAGTTATGTATCCCTAGTCCAAGCTGTGTTAAGGGAATTAGCCTCATTCAGCACCTAGCTAATGCAAATTTAACTGAGAGGGAGGAGAAATGTGGGGGGAGGGGTTTGGGGGTTCCCACAGGCACTGGGGGTTCCCACAGGGCACTGTCCTGCAGTGGGCGATGGCGGGGCTGCGGGGCTCCGTGCCTCTCAGCCTGGGCGCCCCCACAGTGAGTCGAGGCCTGTGTTTAAGGCCACATACTTTTCCCAGAACACGCCTCCACGGGGACAAGCAGCAGCACGTTCCGAAGCTCAGAAAAGCCGGCTGCTGGCGAGAGAGAACGTCGTCTAACCTTGACGTCAATGGCTCTAGAAAATGCTGAGCTGAACAAATGGGATTAGACGTTCATGAGGACTTTCCGGCTGCAGAATTCAATCACCAAAGTGACTCTGTGACAGCAGCACGTTTCTGCAAAAGCCTGTGGCTCTCAGCTGTCCTGTGCAGGGAAGTGGGCCGAGGAGGCTGGCGGGAACGTTCCCGAATCCGCACCAGCCCCGGGCCCGTCTGTGACACCTTCAGTCCACTCTCCATCCGGAGCACAGAGCGCCCGCATCTTAGGGGACGGTCACCGGTGGGGTTGTGGCCATTTCTCTTGTGGTTTGGGCGCTGCCTTGGAGGACTTAGGTGAAGCTCCTCCGACTTCACAGACATCGGCAACTCCTGAGCATGCGGATCTTCACCTAGTTACTATGGAGGTAATATCTCAGATTTATAAAAATAATGAGGTTAGGAGATTGAGGATATAAAGAAAGGGGGGGTTACCAACCAGTCCAACACCTAATGCACACTGTTTTTGAAATAATCCTTCCTTCGTTGGGGTGTCTGAGGGGACTCAACGTACAGAAACCCTCTCCCCACTCTGTTCTGTTGGGTTCATAAATTAACAACAAAAAACAAGGCAGAATCGGTCCAACAGTGAGCTGTGTTGCCAGGATGGGGGCTCTAGGCCTGCCACATGGGTGTGCGAGTCTTGAACCCCAGCATTAGGCAGATAAGCCAGCAGCACTGCGTGGAGGAGCACTCCCCCCGCAGGAGCATCAGCGCCTGGAAGCCAGGCGGTCCCCGGGGGTGCTGAGCTAGGCCCCCCAGCTCTCCTTCCCCAGCGTAGCCGTCAGTGACTCCCACTGCCTCCCTGGGATCAGCGTGAGGAAAGGAGAACGGGGTGAGAGGGAAGCTCGGGAAAGTCCTTGGATGGGAAACCCGGGTGGGACGCGCGTGCCACAAGGCCTTCTAGAAAAATAAGGAGTGTGCTACCTCACAGCTCACACACGAGAGCAGTGGACCAGTAGTGACGGAGCTGTGACGTCGTCGTGTCAGCTGCTCAGAGGCGCGTCGCTGTCCTTAGAGGCCTGCTTGTTGCAGGGCTGGCCTTGGGGTGGCATCTGGGGCCTTGGGTTTTGAGAGGGTCCTGTGATGGCCACACCCACACGCGGTTTATGCTGAGCACCTGCATTCCTCTGGGATTTGGGGACCTGCGGGGCAGGGAGCGCCTTCGTGACTGGGCCCCAGTAAGGTCCCCGGGCCCTGAGTCACTGCCGAGCTTGGCCTGCGGACATGACTCCGTGTGTGTTGTCACAACTTACTGCCGTTTGCCATGTATCATGCGCATTTTTCTGCCCAAATTTGTGAGGGAAAACTGAGGATGCGCATTATACGTGGGTAGTACTGACAGTATCCTGTAAATGTCTTTAATTCTTTTATTTATGCTGATGAGTTAAAAGTGTAACTCTAGAAATCAATAACGATATCTGTATGCAAAATAATACCCTGGAAAACAATAATTTTTCTTATATAAAAATATTTTATACATAAAATTTCTTGTACCTGCATCTGTTCTTGGGTTTTGTAATTATCTGTGACATAACATTTCCTATACCATGATATGTTAAAAAATAAATGCCAACGTTCCTTTATAATACAAAAAACAAGTACCTAAATATAAACAAATAAAACTGTGAATTAAAAAATCAAAACGTAAGATTTTTTCCCCTTGAAAGTTTGGGCCAAAAATGTGGGTGCGTATTATACACTGGGGCGCCTTATACCCTGCAAAATACGATATTTCTGGGATAATCGCGTGCGTCCTGGGGACTCCACTGGGAGAGGACTCCTGGAAGCTCCTGTCGGGTTTCTTCCAGACTTTGCCCACTGCCTCAGAGGGGGCGCGAGGCGGAGGCAGGTGCCAGCCCACCGGCTGGGCTCCAGCCCAGCCCCATGCAGGGCCCTTCCCAGGGCCATGTCTGCAGCCAGTTGCCTGGAGGCTGAGCCCTTCCCTCCCAGAGACAGACCTGCTTACTCTGACTGCACTGACTTACTCTGGTGCATTTCCCAGGCTCAGGGGTCGTGGGCTGTGACGCCAATTCCCTGCGGGGTGGCGTCCGCCTGGGTCCCTCTGCATTGCCCCTGCGGGACTTGGGGGCGAGGGGGTCCCCGGTGAACAGGACACTCGCACTGCTTGCTGCGCTGTGAGGACCGGTGCACTGCCTCTCGGACCCGGGGGACCGTGTCCCCTGCTGGCACCTTCGGACAGTAAGAGGCTCACTGACTGACAAGCCTGGGAGCAGGCTGAACTCCCAAACTCAGACGGCCATTCTGGCCTGTCCTTGCTCTCCCTGTGTCCCTTGTCCCTCCCGATGGACTGCCCTGTGGGCTTCAGGCACCAGATGCAGAAACACCAGACTCACAGTGTGTCACCGGATCCCACAGTTGTAGGGACAGACCCCCCAAACGATGCCTGTTACATACACGACCCCAGCAAACCCTGCGTCTTACAGTCCCCCTCACACCCAGGTTCACGTCTCCCGAAGTCCCCCTTCCGAGTTTCGTACAAATGTCATCTTAATGGCGTAGAGTATTTTGCGCCGAGCCTGTCAGACACGGTTCGTAGACCCAAATCTTGGGCACAGAGATGGCCTGGGCAGTCAGTCTGATCGTTCTGAGTACACGAGGGCTTTGGGAAGTTGGGTGGCGCTGTGGGAACGACCCTCCTCTTCTCCGCGGGACTAAATTTGTGTGCGAGCGTGTCGGAACGCCCTGTTGTGCATCGTCGTGTTTCTGTTTCATCTGTTTAGAGCTGGACGACCAGCAGTGTGAGCGTGGCAGAGAGGAAGACAATTGGGTTAAACTACCGCAGGGCGGGAGCAGGGGGCGGGGAGCCAGCCCCTGAGGCTCTCTCCGAACTCCGCCCACATCGTCTCGCTGGGCGAGTCCATCCTCACGTGTGTCGGCACAGCAGCGGCCGTGGGGCGGGATGAAAGCGCGCTTGGCGGCGAGTAATAGCTGCATTTCTTTTGCTCCCCTTGGAAAGGCCAGGTGACTCTGTTCATTAAATGGGATCTTTAAAGAGGCAGAAAAATCATTATTTCAATTTCTTAGCAATGAAAATGGCTTTTATTTCGCTCTGTGCAATTCTGCTCTCCTGGCAGGGAAACAAAAGTGCTTTTGTTGGACATGGCTTCCAGCACAGTGCACCAACCATTAAATACTCCATCCTCCGATCGCTGCAGCATAATAACACCGTTATTATTTAAGTGCACCGGCCTACTTGGGGTGAGGAACGTGACCCAAGAACTCGCTTTCCTACCGAGAAAGGAACAGAAGTGGAAAAACTAGGCTGCTGGTTTTCTTCAGGGGAGGAATCCCCAGGACCCGAATTTCCGTGTGTCCCGGGGGCCCAGCACAGGGCCTGGCACACAGGAGGCACTCAGACATTGGGGGTTTAATAAATGGCGGAGAGGTGCTCAGAGAGGATCCGCGTGAGCACAGACAACCCAGCCCGATTCCTGACTTCGGTGTTTAATGCCACCAGCAATGACTCCTCAGTCTTCTTGCATACGATTGGCTGATAGTAGTGTTCATTGTTTTGATTTATCTCCATTCTTGGCTAGTATCCCAGGGCTGTCCAGAAAAAATACAGCCATGTAACACGAAAAGTAGAGGCCTTTGTGGCTGGACTTTTTCTTTTCCGAACAGCCCTGGTATATTCAATGAGTTTGTAAGCAAGGATGTTTGTGAAATATTTTTTAAGTTTCTGCATATCCAACAACATCATTTTCCCCAGGGAGAACAACTTGGTTGTTATATAACGTGTCTCTGTCTAAAGCTGTAGATGTCTCTGTTCTCATTTGGGACCGTAGGGGAGATAGACCCGTTTGTGTGACTTTCTCTCCTCCCTCCATTTCGATCGGCCTCCAAGTTTGTCAGATTTTTTTTTTTTACTATTTTAGTTTTAAAAGTTTGCTAGGGTGTGTCTAATTATGAACTTCTTTTAGTTGGTTTTCCTTGCAATGAGGTGAACCATTTTAAGTCTGTGACTCCAAGACTCTTTAAAATTAGGGAACATTTATTTCCGATGCTTTGGTGTTTTCCTGAGGAAAAAAACAGACGCCTTCGGTTGCCTCTCCGCCCTCCTTGGTTTTCATTTGTTTACTGCTTTCCTCTGTGCTTTGACATCTCAGATTTGCGCTTCCTCATTGTCCTCGAGTTTTTCTACTGTTAACTCTGACCTTGCCTTCCTCCACCACGAACTCCAAGTTGAATATCCACGTCCTCTGTCATCTCTTGCCTGGCTCCTCTGCTGTCCTGCGTTTTATTTCAGGGTGACACCGCTGTCTGCCAGCTGCCCCAGCTCACGGTAGCTGTGGAGCCTGACCTTGTATAGACAGTATCAAAAAGTTTCATTATTTTCTTCTTTGAATGTCTGCTTATTATTACCAGAAGACTGCGAAATCTTCTTCTTGCTAACATGGGTAGTTTTCTAAAAAGTTTTCTAAAAAGAAATTAAGAAAACACACGGCAATTCCACAAAAATGATTCCTTGCTGGAACGATTCCCACGATGGCTAAAACATGTTGAATAAACAAGTATTCGTGAAATATAGTTTTATAAGGGTGCCATATATCTGTCTAGAAGATGCAGATTCCTCATTATGACCGGACCCTAAAACTATCTGTGGTCAGAGGGAGGAACAGGACCGCCACGGTTAGGTCGGCCAGACGTACCGTTGTAAACTGGACAGAAAACAACGTGCTGTCCCATCTCAGGAAAAGGCGAAAGATTTATGCAATTGCTGTCCCGTTTCAAACAGTACCTCCGGTCAGCCTATGACACCTCGAATTTAGCCCAGTGACACTAGGCTGAACACACGCACTGTTTGAAATGGGATGGTACCGTTGTTTTCTGTCCTGTTTAAAATGGCATGTCCATGGGATGTATGTAACTGTATCTACAGGTTGTTGAGGTCAAGGTCTGGAACGTGAGAAGAGGTTGTCCTTTGGGAAAGGTATGGAGGCCCCCCGAATGGTAACTTCTCTGAGGCAATAAAGAAACTCTGCACACATAGGAGACATGGGCAGGGTGCAGGGAAAGATAGGAACTGGGCAACCTACAGAGGGCTGGATGCCTGTCTGTCACCTGAGATGAGTCAAAGACTGGGGTGGGGGTGGAGAAAACACGCAGGAATTGTGATGAGGGCGGAGCCAGGCGACTGCCAATCTCCTGAAACTTCTAAGTGTCTTGAGGTCTGTGTTCTTTCTTTCAACAAAAAGACTGTGCCCCTAGTCCATGCAAAGCACCCGTGGGCACAAATTGTCTACGACGTGGTCCCTGCAAGCGAGTGCTTTGCGATGAGGTTGCATTTACTGTCCAGCCTTTTTGCCGAGCCTGTGAGTCGTGGGTTCATGAAGCCGCTCTGCAGGGAAAGGTGTCTGGGCAGCCCCGGTCTGGTCCACTGGGTTTACTCCGCACTTCCAGGATTCCGGGAATCAAGGCACATCATAAACCAATATTTTAATGTCTTAGGATTTTGAAAAGATGTTAAAGGGAGCATATTTTGAAAGACGAAAAAGGAAAGCAAAAAGGAATGCAAAGTTCACGCAAAGTATCTAACAGAACGAACCACTGTTAACACTGTAGTATAAACACGCCTTTTGCAACAACCACTTATCATAGTTTCCCATATGAACAGTTTTACAAAATATGTTACATATTTAACCAGTTTCTTGATTTCCCAAATATGTGAGCCTTCAGTTTTGAAGTCAATGCAACTAAATTATAACTAGGGATAAGCCTAGAACTAAAAGCACAAGCTATACTGTCCACAGATGACATAGAAACATATTATTTGATGGTTCACCAGTTCAGGGAAGAGGAAAAATTATTGTAGCATAATTAATGCATGTTCACAGTAAAAAAAATAATTAGAAAATAAATATGAATGTGGTAGAACAGGTAAAATTGATTGTAATCCCAGTGATAACTGTGATTATTATTTTTCTTATCTCCAGTATGTCCTTGAATTTTTAATATGAACGCACATATATTTTTCATCATAATGGGAACTGTAGTTTATAAAAATAACTTTCATAACTTTATTTTTTTCCCTTTCCCATTTCCTTCCATGTCAATAAATATACTTTGATTATAATTCCTTCAACAGCCATATGTTATTCTGTCACATGGCTGTATCATAATTTAACTATCTAGGGTGTTTAAAATGTTTCCAATATTTAATTAAGAATGCTGAAAAAGATGTTCTGTGCATGCAACTGCCTCTCATCTTTATTTCCTTGATGATACAATAGGCCTTGTAAAGGAGAAGAAAATCTGCTTCCCTGCTGGTTTTATGTCAGCACGTTCTCACTCACTACGTATTGAACACTGAAAGCTCTTTACCAAGTGGTGTCAGAAAGGTGACAGAATAGTCGTCCATACACAGGGCCACGATACGTAACTTGGGTGCCAATGTAGAAGGACCTTTCCCAGACACCTGTGTAAACCGTCTTTGTGCAACATCAGTCAACCAAATCCCTGGGTTGAGTCCGAATATTGCTTAGTTACCACAGTTGGAATGGTCCAAGATAATGTAGGGTTCACAATATTCAGATCAACGTATGATTCATACAAGAAGGAAAAGAAGGAAGCACAGAAATGGAATAGAGGGCCGTACTGACTGAACCAAGCGTCCAGCACGCATCTGGTTTGTGACGGCAACAAAGAGCCGGAGTTGGGGGCCAGTATCTGATGAGCATTAACACCCTCTGCTCCTGACCTCCAGCTCCCGCATCCCCGTGGCCGGCTCAGTGACCCAGGAACACAGAAGGTCAGCAGTTGCCTGAATCTGTGTCACAATGACTGTGTCACTCACCTTGCTCCATCTCCCCACACAGGCATTTTATCTCAAGCAGACGGGTGAGCTGAGAACTTCCCGCCGGCAGGCTTTCCGCTTTGCTGATGGTTTCTTTGGCATGCAGAAGCCTTTCGGCTGGATGTGGTCCCACTTCTTTATTTTAAAGCTTGTGCTTTAGGTGTTAAATCCAAAAAATTATTAACAAGACCCATGTCATGGACCTTTGTTTCTATGTTTTCTTCTAGTTTTGTGGTTTCAGGGCTTACTTTGAATTCTAATCCATTGGAGTTAATCGGTGTGAGTGGTGTAAGACAGGAGGACCATATTAAGGGCAGGCCGTGTGCCCCAGCAGATCTGTGCAAGCCATGGACAAGGAATCTAGAAACAGGTGCTTATGTAAAGTCAGGGAATTGAGGCGGAGAACCCCCACACCTGGAAAGGAGAACCTACCAATAGCAGCAAGGTGGACCACCTGTCTTAGAGAGGTTAGGTTACTAGGGGAGGTTCCTGAAACAGGGCAAACAAGGAGAGTGACCAGTGATTAGAATTAGGGTTGGAAGGGCCAGGCTTTGGTGGCAAGGCTGGCTGGACACCGAAAGCCTAAATCCAGCATGCCCCACAATGCCAAGGTCAGGATTGCGCCTAGAGATGCAAAGGGGGAAGCCCACTAGTAGAAGCCATATGGTTGCAGTTGTGGGGAAAGGGAACCCCCTTCTGAGAATGTGATGGCCTTGCCTTCAGTGATGCTAATGTAACACCGTGAGGGCTCTGGTCAGTGGGCCTTCCGTGCCACACCCGCCCCTTTACACAGCACCTGTGGCTGCCTTTCCACCCAGCACTTTTCAGCTGATGGGCTCTCAGAGGAAGACGCACGTCTGCCCTTTCCTAGGCATACACGGTAGGGCAGAGCGTTGGAAGCCTGTGGTGGGTCAGGCTCAGAAATGACCACTCTGCCCACCTCATGGAGGTGGGCCGTGACTCCTCACTCCTTCAGTGTAAGATGCGCGTGCGACTGCCTTCCAAGAGGACAATGTGGACAGGGGGTGAAACCTGACCGACCCCGCCTCAGCCAGGGGATCAGGCCAATGTCAGAATGTCAGAGGGCGAGTCACTGATAGCAGGTACTCTTGCTTCGATGTGATGACAATGGCATTGTACTCCTGTGGTCTCCCTCCTCAAAACTGGTTACTCTGGTCAGGAGGAACGTCCGGTAGATCCCAGTGGAGGGGGCCACCCCGTAAAACCCCTGGCCAGCACCCCTCACATTTTTAAGGTCATCAAAAACGAGAAACTATCACTGTCAAGAGGAACCTAGGGAGACATGGCAACTAAATATCATGTGGTCTCCTGCAGCAGACAAGTTAATAGGTGAATACTAAGGAAATCTGAATGAGGAATTGACGCTGCTTAATAATAACGTATCAGTGTTGGTTCCTTGATGGGTCGAATCGAACCGCTACAGGTTATTACTGAAAGGGGAGACTGGCTGTAGGGTGTATGGGAACACTGGACTAGGGCAGCAATCTTTCTGTAACTCTAGAAACTAAGACAAACAAAATTTATTAAAAATAAATAAATGGAGCTTAAACAATTTAAAAAGTACCACAGTTTGGGATGGAAGGAAAGAGCAAGCCTGGGTGCACTGGAACCAGGGACAGGGAGGGGACAGGAGGCGGAGCAGTTGTGTGAGTGCATGAGGTGGCTGGTGGCAGTCACGTGTCAGAAACAGGGCCTGTGTAGAAGCAGGAGCGTCAGTGACAAGGCAGATTTTCCGAAACCATTTATGAAATTGGTATGTTCATATTTTATTAAGCTCCTATCCTGGGGAGAGAGTGGTTCATTTTACCAAATTACTTCCTGGGGTTGGCTGGCTCTTTATTCATTTAGAAATCCTTAACACTTAAAGTTATTACTTTAATATTGTAGTTATTACTTTAATAATATAGTAGATGCGTGTCTGAGGAAAGGTTTCCAGACTTAACAAAATTCACCTGTGTTCACTGAAAAATATTCAGTCTACAACAGCCTTTACTTCTCTTTCTACCAAAACCCTACACATTATCCCACATTGAGTGTAATGGATTGAAGAACTGTGTATAGAAGGCAGGTTGAGAGGATGCACTGACCCTCACCAAGTCATGTGGTCATGGCTTTGCTGGAGCTTTGTTTGGTGTGCTCCTAAGTGTATGGTAGACCATAGACCTGCATCTCGGGCTCCCTGCCTCTCCCCTCCCGCCTCTCGTCCTGGCGTTGGGACCACACGTAGAAACCGCGGGCACCCAATCGGAACAAGACTTGAGAACTGCAGGGATCTCAAATGCCTACGTGTGGTGCTGAGAAAGGCCCCTGGCCTTCCGCCCTCCTGCGGGGTGTCGCGCAGTCCCGTGGCCACCCACACTCCAGATGCCGGCTGTGTCTCTAGCTCTGACCTTCCCACTCGGGTTGAAGCGTGGATGCACTGAGCGCTGGTTCGCACGAGACCTGTTCACTGCAGACCTGCTCCTCTCCATCTTCTTTCTACCCTTCGGTCATCGTTCGGCGCAGACCAGCCAGAGAGATCGCTCAGAGCACCATGACGTCATGCCCCTTTGCTCGTTAAAAAGCTTCCAGGCTTCCCCTGCAATTAGAACAACACAGTCCGTTCTTTCACAACGTCCGTTTTGAAAAAGCCATTGCCACATCAAGGAACAACTGAGCGCCTGAGGGTCCAAGTTTGCGCATGTGTGGGCGTCTCCGGAACGCACGCATGCGCGCTCCTCCGGCGCCCACGGGGGGCGGGGCAGCCTGCCCTCCGCAGCGTCACCGCGTTTCCACGTCACAGGTCACTCGACCGCCGCGCCCGAGGCCCTGCGAGCGGCGGCCCTCCCTGCGCGTCCGTGAGCCGGCTTTGGGGTCTGTTCAAGGTAAGTGCGTGCAGATGGCGGTATTTACGGGCTAATCGTCACAGACGTGCAGACGCTGCTGTTTTGTCCGGACCTTCTCGTTTTCTAAAGCGTTGCTTACGGAATAGCCGAGCAGTCTCCCTGTGGCCCCGTGTTTTCCCATAAGCCCTGGGGTTTTACGGTGGGGTTTTGGTTGCAGAATGGTTTCGAAAAACGCCTGTCTTGTGTCGTGTGGGGACTTTCCGTGCCAAGACTTGTCATGCCAGGTCCTGCCTGGTGGGGCCCGCAGGGCGCCAGCATCACCTGCTGCCTACCTTGAACTGGGGTGCCTCCCACCTGCTTCATACCAAGGCTCTTCCCTTCGGGGCACCTCCCTCTGGGGCGCCTTCCTTCAGTGCTCCTCCCACCAGGGCGCATCCCACCTGCTTCATTCTGGGGCTCCTCCCACTTGCTTTCACACTGGGGCTACTCCCACTAGGGCACCTCACACCTGGGTTCCTCCCACCGGGGGCTCCGGGCTGCTCCCCGAACCCTCTGTGCTGACACACCAGTTTTGTCATGGCTCGTCACATTGTTTTTGCCAGCTTTTAATCTCCAAATCTCCTTCTTAGCTCTATACACCGCCCTTTTTTGTCCTTTTATTGAACTTATCAGAATTAGAAGTCTGAAATATTTGATTTTTTTTTTCTGTTTAATAAAATGTAAGATCCTTAAGGGTACTTCCATCCACTTGAAGAAGGCCTGGTACACAGTGGACATGCATTCGTAGCTTTTGAAGGAAGAATAGAAGGAAACGAACATTTCCTCACGTTTCTGCTCTACCACCGTAAATGCTTTCACAAGAAACCCACGTGTTTTTAACTATCAAATCACATCAGTAAAATTTTCAGGCATGTGCTATAAACCTTCTCCAAGCTCTCTCTGAAGGGAACTGTGATGTTTTTCTGGAGTGAATGAACACTGGGAAAAAATAAGTACCCAGACTTTTGAAGGGTCACTACGCACTGTTTCTGAAATGTCGCTAAATCCAGGGTGGTCCCCTAGTCAAAGTAGAACTGACGGAGGTCCAGTGGTAGGTGGGGTTTGAGTGGGAATTTAAATTGCTGTGGGCATTTCCTAAGTCATATGTGTAATTCGAGTAGATGCAATTGGAAGAATGGTCCTTTTGTTCTGTGGCTCCTGAGGAAAAGACGTCAGGTAGGAGAGACCCAGTGGGTGTCCCTGAAACTTTTCCTCCCTGCAGGTTGGTCAGCAAAGCAGCAGCACATCTCTGGGAACCCGCACGGATTGTTGTTGTGACCGTCAGAGATGGAAGATGCAGGTACACAAATCTCATCTCGGTTTGGCGTGCTGGCTTGCCCTCTGGAAGTGGGGTGGCTCTTGAGGGACCATCATGGAATAGCGTACGTTTAATCAGATCCACTTCAGTTGTAGCAGTGTGAGATGTGGCGCCTTTACTGATGCCAATCAACATTGATCCCGGAGTCCTTTCTCACTGGTGTCTGAAAGTTCAAATGTATGTAGGAGTGTGCGTGAATGCTGAAGAGCCAAAGGGTAGATTGCAGCAGTCACTCGAGTTGTGTCTCAGGTCCAGACCCTCCTCTGCACCCTGCTTTGTGATGTCAGCGTTGGATACTGCAAACAGGGTTCTCTGTTAGACACTGACAGAGAGGAGTGCTAGAGAGAACTGGAAAGCTGGAGAACAGGAATGGAGCTACTTCCTGTTTGCTCTCAGTTGGGTTCTTGTCAGTATCACAACAGTCTCTTTTTTTCCATCTGATGGTGACACTTTATTTTCATAGAGGCAATGGAATCCACTTTGCAGGTCTTCCAACCTTTGAAGCACTAGGTCTCATTGGGCCCCTCAGAGATACCAGCAGCTGCCACTAAGCCTCAACCCCAAGAAGGCTGACTCGCTACCCATGGGGTCCCACCTCCCAGCCCAGATGCCTACTCCAGCTGGGGTGGTCCTCTTCCCCCGGGTCTGAGCGTCAGCTCCATGGGCCCTCGTCCAAAGTTCTAACTTTAATCGTTCAGCCTCTTGGCTTTCTTTGTTCTCCTAAGGCTAGAGGGGTGTTCTTGCAGTTGCTAGCTAGTTTCATGACATCTTATTCTTTAACTATCTTTTGTTTTCAGTTTTCTAGTAAAAAGTTCTTTTTTCTGGTTTATTTATATTTAACCTTCTCTGTTAAAATGACATATGTAATTTTTGTCTCCTAACAAAGGTCTGTATGTTAAAAACAGTACTGTATTCACTGATTTTAACATGGAGTAGATTTTTAAAATATATTCAGAAGCCTTAATTGACCAGTCTGTGTGAATTGATATCACTCATTAACCACTCATGATTCTTCGTTCATGCATCTTCCCATGGTCAACCCTTGGAGATGTGCTGTTCGCTGTTTGTTGTCACCTGGTTTCCAAGCAAAAGAGAATTTTAATGGATAGAGTTGTTTTGAGGTCTTTCCGTCCAACCTTCCAGATTTTCCAAATGGAATCATTCAAAATGAGCAGACTTAAAGCTGGGCATATGCTCTCTTAGGTCAAGTAAGCAACATACTAATCTAATAGATTGCTGAACTTTGTTTTCGTTTTTGATCTTTTAGGACAAATAGAATCAAGCAACATAAGAGTTGCTTCTGAGAAGTCAGGCAAACCTATCACCGTTGTTTAAACTCAAGAACAAAGTTTTCATATATTTGCTTCACCTTGCTCAGTAGTGTCAAAACAGCACGAGAACTTAAGCATGCACAGTGATAAGTACATTGGCCAGGCCTGTGTCTCAGAGTCCATGACTGAGGCCCTCCCAGTTCTCTCTGGGGCCACAGAGCAGTAGAGGATTCCAGTCTCCCAGTCACTGATGTCCTGAGGCTGCAGGCATTCTCTTCCCAAGTTTGTGGGCAGGAGCTTTCAGGGGCTTCCTTGATAAGGGTCCAGGAAAGGCAGCTGCTGACACTCTGCATGGTGTTAGCTGACAGATCAGAGCCCCAAAGCTATGCTGTGCGGTCCTTTCAGAAAATTCCTTTGGTAGCCTCCAAACTGCTCACATCACCTTATCCCCTAGTGTGTATTTTACAGCTCCTGCACGTCAGGCCTTCTAGATGCTTCGTCTGCTGCAGCATGGAGACAAGCCATAATTGCTACTTCCATGCAAATTGCACTAAAAGGGAGCGAAACACAGGGTTAGCAGTTGATGTCAAACCTGGTCTGCCCGTTTTCTGGCTCAGCTTTTAAAATTATGACTGAGTATGTGGCAGGGAGGGCATGTATTCAGTTGTGCTTCCAGCCTGCCTTCCTCCTCACCTTCTCCTGCTGGCTCTGCTGGAAGAGTGTTGTCTGTTCTAGCCAGATTATGGATCTGGGAAGCAGCCGGGAAAGTGGGAGGAAAGGCTGGGAGAACCTGAGAGAACCGAGGCAAGTGGCAGAGATTTTTTAACAGGACATAGGTGGCAATTAGAGAATATTGGGGTTTGGCTGTGAGAGGTTCTGGGGCATCTGAAAGAGGCTTGGGGAAGGTGGGGGGGCATTATTGTGGGTTATAACTTCGGCCTCACTCCAGGTTCTTAGAGACCCGTAAAGATGGGAATTTTGTTAGTGTACTTGCAGTTTCTGGACTGTGATTCTCTGAGTGTGACTTCATGCGAGCACCGGACTTATGTCTGGGTTTCCCATCAGTTAGTTTGCTTAGGTTGCCCTCATCACTACCATGTGAAATCGGGACAGCAGATCAGCATGGGAGGTCAAGACAATTAATTTCGTGACTCATCCTAGACAAAGTGCTGTGATACTCATTGCTGCGTATCGCCTTCAAAGTACCCCCTTGGGAAGCTGTGCACTGACGCCAGTGCCTAGTCCACCCTTCAGAGCAGTTTTGGAACTTTTTCTGGAATGGCCATCAGAGCTGTTGTTGTCTCCAAAATCTGACACTTAAGTTCGCGAACTTGCCACCGTGCGCGTACGTGGGCAGCCCTGTACACACAACTCTCAGTAAGGTGTTCTAACCTGCCAGGAGATGACAGCAGCTCTGATGGCCACTCCGGAAAAAGAGTTCCAAAACCGCTCTGAAGGGCTCCCAAGGGAAGTCCTTCGAAGGTGACCATAGTGATGCTTGGCAGTGAGGTGTGTAGCACTTTTTCCAGGACAAGTTCACGAAGTTAATTGTCCGAGCTTACGTGCCGTTTCTGCAGTTTAGGGCACATCTGTCGGGTGCGGCTCCCTGTCTCTCTTCCTGTAACACAGACAGGTTCTCTGAGAAACCTGGGTCTGGTTAGGACAAGTGTTGTGTGTCCGCAGTCAGCAGACATGTTCAGTTTTTGCGAAATCTGCAAACCAACGTGAAGTGGCTTGTCAGTCACCAAGGAGGACCCTGGGCCAAGCACGTCACATGGTGGCAAGTCTCTCTCCCCCACCTCTGATATTCCCATTGAAATAATCCCGTGCTAATGACTGTCCTGGTGCTCCCTGTCCCTGTCGGCTCACCCACACGTTCACTGCCGTAGCTGCCGTCAGGCTGCACCAGTCCTCTGTCCTCTGGTGTGGCCGGCCGTCTGGCGTTCCAGGTGGGGCTGAGTGCCCTACACGTCACCGCATTAATGTTTCTATTTGTGTCACTCCCATCCTTCAGACCCTTAGATTTCATTCATGCATTCGTTACCTACCTGCCTCCCTGTTTACCTGCTTATTTGTTTTTCACCAGAGGCCTCTTCCCTTTACTTCAGTTCGTGAGTGTTAATAGGGTACAGTGTGCAGGCACAGGGAGTGGTCACATCAGCACGGGGCGGGCTTCAGTGAGGCCTGCTGCCTTAGCCCTGCTCGGCCCTGCAGGGGAGCAGGCGTTTTGGACTAGAGGAACTCTGGAGTGTACCTTGCTTCCTGTGTTCTCAGTTAATACATACTAGAGCCAGTTTTTTAATAGTGAACACAAGTTACCACGTTCACCGTTTTTAAGTTGGCGATTCAGCGGCCTTAACTACATTGACCGCGCTGTACAGCCGTCACCACCACCACCTACGGACGTCGTCTCTCCGCACAGACCTTCTGTACCCCTTAAACAACAGCTCCTCACCCCGCTCCCTTCACCCCCTGGCAACCACTCTTCTGTCTCTAGGAATGTGATTAGCGTATTATTAGGGTATTATTAGGGTTCTCCAGAGAAACAGTACCAACAGGAGATGTAGCAGTCCCATGGTCTGCTGCCTGCCAGCCGAAGAACCAGGAGACCCACTGGTGCACTTCCACCCAATCCAAAGGCCTGCGAGTTGGGGGGCCAGTGGTGTAAGTTCTGGTCAGAGTTTGAAAGCCTGAGACCCAGGGGCCCCCAGTGTTCAAGGGCAGGACCAGATGGATGACTCTCAATGCTCAGGCAGAGAGTGTGAACTCACCTCTCCTCTGTTTTTGTTCTACTCAGGCCCTCAGCCGGTTGCAAGAACCCACCACACAAGTGAGGGTGGTCTGCTTTACTGAGCCTGCTCAGTCAAATGCTAATTGCCCCACAGCCACACCCAGAAATAATGCTCTCCCAGGTATTCGCTCAGCCGGTCCAGTTGACACATAAAATTAACCGTTGTATCTATGTAGGTTCCTCATCCTATAAATGGACTCATACAGTATTTGTTCTTTTGTGTCTGGCTTATTTCACTTAGCGTGATGTTTTCAAACTTCATCCATGCTGTAGCATGTATCATAATTTAATTCCATTTTAAGTCCAGTTTGTTTATCTTTTTGGGTGGTCAGGTCGTCTCCACCTTCAGGTTATCATGAGTATGTTGGTGTGCAGTATCTGTTTGAGCCATGCTTTCCATTGTTACGGATTTGCACCTGAGGTGCAATCGCTGCATCACAGGAGAGCTGTCGGTGTGACTCTGAGGGCTGCCGTCCTGTTTTCCACAGTGGCCGCTCCATTTTACACTCCTGCCAGCACACACGAGTGTTCCAGTTTCTCCACATCCTCATCAGTCTTGCTATTTTCTCTTTCTCTTTTTTGGATACTAGACATTCTAATGGGCGTGAGGTAGCATCTTATTTCCCTAATGACTAGTCATGTTGAACATCTTTTCATGTGCTTATCGGCCATTTGTGTTACCTTCCTTGGAGAAATGTCTGTTCAAATTATTTGTACAGTTTTGAATTGTTGGCTGTTCTGTTGTTGAGTTGCAGGAGTTCTTTATTCTGAATGTTAAACCCTTATAAGAGACATGATTTGCAATTATTTTGTTGCATTCTCTGGGCTGTCCTTTCACTCTCTTGATATGATCGTTTGAAGCACAAAGCTTTCAGTTTTGATGAAATCCAATTTATTTAGTTTCTCTTTTGTTGCCTGTGCTTTTTGTACCTAGAGCCAGGTTTTAAAGCTGAATTAGCTTATCTTAAAACTCAGGCCATCACTTAAATCCCACCTTCAAGTGTAGCAGTAGACTTAGAAATATGAATTTATTTTGCTAGAAAAAAATGTGGGTATACTTTATTAATATAATTAACTTGACTTAATTAGGTGGGGAAAAAATTTTCTTGTATTCAAGGATTCTTTTGACTCCCTTCTCCTTATAAAGCATATTTGCCTTTGACTTTGCCTATCAAAAATATGCAAGAGTCTGTCCTTATCATCAATATGTGAGAGTCTGTGAGAATCTAACAGAATATTTTTACCTTGCTCTGTTAGCCCCATAAGCCCTCTTAGCCCATTGGGAATTGCTGCTACCTGCTAATAGAAGAAATCCCCAAAACAAGTGGTTTAAAAATGATAGGGAACTCACTTGGCTCTCACTCGGCTCCAAGGGCTGGAATTAGCCAGCCTTAGACAGGATGTGTGACACCACAATTCCATCAGCAACCCAGGTGTCTAACCTTCCTGTTTCTCCATCATTAACTGTGGCTTCATCTTCAAGATCATTCCATGACCACAAAGGGGCTCTAGCCATCACATCTGCATTCTAGAAGTATGCAAGGGGAAAATAAAAATGATATCCTTCTATATGAGTCAGCTGTGTTTGAAGAACTTCCCCAAAACCCCACCCGGTGACTTCTGTTTGTATACCACAGGCCGTGTCAGCAAGGGTGGCTGGGGGATATGGGGCAGTGATTAATTTTTAGCCAAGCTCATTGCTGCTTTTATGGACATTTTCTGGTGCTTTGTATAAAGTTAGGTTTCCCAAATTGTTACTCTTTGGGTGTTGATGCCATATTTTTTTCTTATGTGTAAGAGGACATGTATTCATTTCTGGGATCTTCTCACCAAAGAAAGTAATTTCTCCAGCCGTTCTTGGTAAGCCTGAAATCATATCTGTAAGTAAGTGCAGTCTGTTTTCTGCTGGGCCAGCCCGACAGTGTGGTGGTTCCATCGTAAGGAAGGCAGGGGAGACGAGTAGACCGGGACCAGTCAGTCCTTCAGTGCCTCCTGGAGGGACAGTCGTGTTACCCCAAGACCCCTGGGCCCTTGGATTCTGTTTTCTCTGGCTGCGGTGCAGACACATTACCTCCGTTCTCTCCTCTCTATTGTCAAATGGCCTCTTCTTTTTCTTCCCAGTTCTCACGTTTTGTAGTGCAATTTACAGGTTGTACGTGGTCCGTAAGTCAGTTTTCCTCCTCCTCTGCCCGGTGGAAATGATCTGTAGGCCACTCAGGTTTTCTTCTTTCTCCCGAATCATCCCTGAATGCAGCCTGAGTTTTTCAGGTGGATCAACTAAATGCAGGATGACGGGTTCTCATAGTATTGTGAATTATACCTAAGGGCAGGTTCTTCAAGAACCCCAGTGCAGTGGACAAGGAAGGATGATGGATTCCAAGAAGGAGTGCCTTTGGGAGTTCACCTCCCTGTGAGGGTGTGGAAAGCAGAAATTTCCTTTTTCTCCTTTCCGATTTGGCGGAAGTCCAAGTGATGGTTTAAAAAACTCTGATTTCCCACTTCCTCGTCCCTCTCTTCACTGCACGCACTCATTTGCCCGCCAAGGCTCAGCTCTCACCGGGAAGGTCTGCTCTCGGCAGACTTTGCACGGGTGCCGACTCAGGAAGAAGGTCCTGGCCACACTGTCACAGTCCGTTCTTTACGTGGTAGCCCGTAACGGTTCCCCACACCTTGAGCAAATACTTTGTTTCCCAGAGCCCTAGCAAGAGTTCCTGGGCAGCTATTTGTCTGTCTTACACTCTGAGTTAACTGTTCTTCGTTGTCTGACCTGGATTTCTGCCTTGTTTTTTAAACTCATTGCACCCTGTTCTTACAGAGTTGGTTGATTTTCTTGAAGTTTATCTGTGATGAAATGACCCTGTATTTGATGTTCATGTGAATTATGTGCACTTGACTTTTGTTGCATGTTTAACGTATTGTCTATTGGTATGAAGAGGTTTTCTTCCCCCAGTACATTTCTAGTTCAGAGCCCTAAGTGAGCTGCCAGGATGATTTCATGATTTGTTATGGTTGTTTTTTTATTTTTTATTTTTTTTTAAGTTCATTTTTATTGTTAGACTTATTGGGGTGATATCTGTTAGCAAGGATTACATAGGTTTCAGGCATACAATTCTACAGTGCATTGTCAACTTGATGTATAATAAGTTCACCACCTAATGTGACTTCTCTTTCCATCACCTTATATTTAGCTTCCCCCCCTCCTCTCCCACCCCCTCCCCTTTCTCCCCTCCCTAACCCA
>PVJL010014585.1:0-27582 GCA_004026885.1 Lyroderma lyra
CCCCGCCCTCAGCAGCTCCTGCCGGGAAAAACAGAAAAACACGGCTCTGGATTCAGCTGACCTGACCTTCAGCACAGGTCCTGCCCCCCACACTTGCCGGTAGCCTGGGCTAACTCAGCCGTGCTCCCTGAACCCCACTCTCTGCACCTGTAAAGTGGGCACACGTACACAGGTCTCACAGGACTGTCATGTGACGATGGTTACAGTGTGCTCAGGAAAAGGGGCAAGCCCGTGCGGAGCAGGAGAGAATGTGTGTCCACGTTAGCTCCTGCAGACAGGGCTCGGCCCTGGGGTGGGGCCTGTGTGAGCCGGCGCGGCCAGAAAATGCAGGCCTTCTACTGAGGTCCTACCGTGGGCGGAAACGTGACATGTGTGAAGACAGCAAGTCATCCCCAAAGAAATTAGAGGTTTAACATAATTCCGATCAAAATCTAAGACTTTTTTGCAAGAACTCAGAAGATAGTGTGTGTGTGTGTGTGTGTGTGTGTGTGTGTGTAGAGAGAGAGAGAGAGAGAGAGAGAATGAGATATATAAAGATGAGGAGGCTGTGCCCACTACCAAAATTTATTAGAAAGATCTGACAAAGAAGCAGTGTGTTGCTATCACACACGCGCGTGCACACAACAGATCAATGGACAGACTGACCAAACTCTATTTTACCCAAGAATGTGCTATGTGACCAAGGACGACTCATGAGTCAATGTGAAGTGGCTGAATAATAAAAAGTGCTAAGATAATTGGATAACAACCTGTCAGCCTAAATCCCCATCTCACACCATTCCCCAAATAACAGGTCAATTTAAAATTTAAATGTAAGAAGTCAGATCATATTAAGTTTGCAAACCACAGAAGTGAATACCTTTAAACTATTTAAGTTTAAAAGAAGTGGGAGAAATTACAGAAACAAAGGCTGAAAGATAGAAGTACATAAAAGCAAAATCTTGCATGTTTTATAAAAATAACCCAACTATGAAGCAAGGGACAAAGTATTAAAAAAAAAAATCTTTGCAGCAAAATTATGGGGAATGGATTCCTACCTTGTAAATGGTTAGAACAAATGAATGTCATCAAAGAACACAAGCATAAAATTCACACACGTACACACACGTACACACACAGAGAGAGAGAGAGAGAGAGAGAGAGAGAGAGAAAGTTCATATTAGTGAATCTTAATTATAAATGGCAGTCGTGAGTAGGGCACTGTTCGAAGTGCTTTCTGGATATTAATACATCCATGTGTCGGTTACTCCTATTGGAATCCAATTTTGTAGATGAGGAAAGAGCTAGAGGGTCCACGTCACATAGCTAGTAAGGGACATGCTATGGAGGGCCATAGCAGGTGGGCACTGGAGTTGGTGCTCTTAACCACATGCCAATAGTGGTTGTATTTCCCAATCATCAGTGTCTATTCCAACGTATGATGACCCAACAGACACTTCTACAGATGCACACAAATACAGCAAAAGCAAAACAGAACTTTAAAGTGTCTTAATTAGCATTCTCAGGGAGGTTTGAGAAATCATAGCCATTTAAAAGAACAGCCTGCTATGTAAAGAACAAATAAACAGAGATCTTGGAATATGACGGTATGAGAGATCCATAATTTAAAAAAAATACTCAGTTATGGGCCAAATTACAGAGTGCACCCTACAAACAGCCATGTTACCCAGGTACATATTGAAGACAGAGCAAACGGACCAGGAGGCAGCACATTTTACAGAAAAGGTGAGACCTGGAAAAGAAATCCAGGCGTTCCAACATCCAGAGCAGAGGACAGAGAGCCCTGAGGGCAGCCGAAGCAGACGGGGCCAGCCACCCAGCTGTTCCCTTCGTCCGTGGTAGGAGGAGATCAGATTTTAGCTGGACTTTCTGTTGCACGTTAGGAGTTGTCCGAGAAGGTGTGAGCGGAAATGTTGGGTGTGCCTTCCAATGAAAGGCTGCTTAAAGGGAGGTGGTTCAGGTAGGAACGGTCCATTTTTGCCCTCCGACCGTTCCTCTTGCTTCCAGCCTGCCATGTGGAAGTGACAGCTGGCGCTCCAGCAGTCATTTTGGACCCTGAGGATGAAAGCCATTTGCAACAGAAACGAGAGACACCTGGGTTCCTCTTGCCACCACGGAGCAACCATAACAGCCTGAGACTAACTGCAGACATCTTTTAGGTGAGGAACAAAATAAACATTTCTAGTGTTAAGCCACAGGGGATTTTCCACGTATAACCAACACATGTAATTAGAAATAGAAGAAAATGTCACAGAGCTCTAAAGGTGACAACAGCCCACTAAGTGAAGAGCAAGATTAATTTTCAATACGCTGTACTCTTTTAGTCATCCAAGAAGAAAAGGGTAATCCTAGAAGCTTCCGGAAGGAAAGAAATAAACAGGCTATTTTCAACGCAGTAAGGGTCAGGTTGTCCAGATTTTCTCAAAACATTACTGACCTTGCACTCTAAATAAACAGTGCTGTCTTGAAAACACAGAAAGAAAATATGTTTAAACTTAGAATCATAAAACGTCAAGCTTACTTGGAAGTTCCAGGGCAAAAAGCAAACCCACAACATTTTGGAAGTGTAAGGATAGAGAAAGTTTTTCAGATCTTTTCTGAAAAAAGAAGCGCTTCAGGATGTGTTTCAGAAGAACCGAAGCCCACCAAAGCGAGCAAGCACGTGGTACTGGAATTAGTGTGAGAAATAAAGCACTCCGACCTACAGTTGAGTACAGAAGAGTCAGTACTGTGTACACGAAGGTCAATAAGGACAAGATAACGGCACTGAAGAAAGCTCGGGCGATTTTAACGTGGGAGCTGGCTGTGGGGTTCGGGGTGCACAGCCCGGACGCGAGAGCTTGGGGAGGATCTCCTGGTCTTGTTTAGCAGGGGCATGTGTCCATCCATGAGACCAAACTGCTGGTGGGAAATGGAAGTTCAATTGTGTGTTAAAAATATCACTCAGAGTGAGGGGCAAAGGGCAGGAGGACGACAGGGAGGGGAAAGGGAGGAGAAAGAGGCGAGAAAAGCCAAACACCTTCTCATTCGGGCTAAACGTGTACACCCAAACCCCCAAACTTGTGAAGAAATTTAATGGTGGGAATAAAAGCTGGAAATGGGGGGGTTCCCTGGTGGTGCAGTGGCTAGGCTTTGGCGCTCTCAACGCCGCTACCTGGGTTCCATTTCCAGCCAGGGAGCCGCCCAGAATAATAATAATGACAATAAAACAAAATGTCCTAAAAGCTGGAAAGGAAAATGCATATTCACTCCGGACAAAAGCAATTTCAGAGGACAACCTGACAAAGGCTTTTAAGGGAGAATGCCTCATGGCCACGCGGGTTTCTATTCCGAAAATGAAAAGGAAGCCATTGAGAAATCTACTCACGATTCAGAGAAACCCACGATAGATTAAAGAGGGGAAAGAATGTCTAGCTAGACAGACGCCCCTAAATATCTGATAGTCCAAAAGCCATGCTTGACTAAACAAACATTAGTAAATGAGAAGTTGAAGGGAAAGTGGGCATTTCTGGCATCTTCTAGAAACCTGCGGCAACATCAGAGGCAAAGGGAGAGCGGCGTGCCCTTCCTGGGAGAGACAAAGGGACGGTCGTGGGTCCTCCCCACCATCATCTCCAAATTCAATGCAATCTGAATCAAAGTGCAAAAAATAGTTTTAAAAGGATTTTTAATGGGCTTGATGAACTGACTCTACACTATAATAAACCAAAGGTGAGAGACTTGCTGTATTAGCTATAAAAATAATAAGGAATATAATAGTAGACAGGCGAAGGAGAAAGCGCTAAGGAAAATAGCCAAGTAGGAAGCTGTGAAGCACTAATGGCATTTCAGATCACTGAGGCAGGGACGGGCTGCGTACGCATAATTAAGGGTATCGGGACAATTGGCTCATCATTTTTTAGATTATTACTAGGCTGACCAGACATCTCGTTTTAAACCGGACAGAACACAATGGTCCTGGCCCATTTTGAACCGTGCATGTGGTCAGCCCACTGACACCCTGAATGTAGCCCAGTGAGACGAGGCTGACCGGACGTCCCGTTTGACACAGGACAGTGCTGTTGTCTTCTGTCCCATTTGAAACGGACGTCTGGCAGCCTAATTATTACTTCACAGGTTCCCGAGCCCTCCAAATCCTACACAGATCAAAGGTCTCAAAGTCAAAACTAAAATTATAAAGGTATCACAAATACTTTTTTAATCTTAGGGGGTGAACAAGATACCAACTCCAGAAAGCATAAAGTGAAAAACAATGAAGATTTGATTTAGAAACAATTAATACGTCGTTTAAAATACAAAACAAGATACCTTAAACATGGAGAAGGAGAAAGAGAAGTGATGATCTGGGAAGCTATGGCTCCACCTAACTCGAATAAATTGTTTGTACATGTGGTGGAAGGGTCACTCGGAAAGGGAATAGTTGAAAGACAAAACGAGACCGTCAGGAAGTAAACGAGGGACATTTCTGTGCCCCTCATGAAAGGAACCCGAGTGGCTAATAAATACACGGAAGATGCTTCGCCCACCACCAGGGAAGGAAAGGTCCCAGCAAGAACCGGACGATTTTCATCCAGTTGGACACAATTTAAGGGCCGAGCCACCACGTCCCTAAACAGGAATCACCTTTTCATGCACGACGGTGGGGTGATGTTGATCAGGCTATTTAGAGGCTGCTTTGACAATATTAACTTTTAAAATATACAATCTCCCGTCCAGCAATTCTGCTTCTAGGCGTCTGGGTTGCAGAAACCCTTTAGGAGGTGTGGAAAGATTGGAAGCAACCTAAGTGTCCATCAACATGGGATTGGGGAAACTGGCGTGCCCGTCCTCATACAGGCCACGTATTTCTCAGGGTTACTAAGTGAATTGAATCTAGATGTATTACTGTGGAAAGTTGCCGAAACGTAACATTGGGTGGAAAAGGTAAGGCATCGAGTGGTATGCGGCAGTAATCCCACGCACGTACACACCAAGCTATGCGCTTGTGGCACGCTTGGACACGGTTTGGAAGGACGTGTTGGGAAGGGGTGAAGAGGGCGGGGTGCGGGGTGAGTGGGTAGAGATGAGTGGAACTTGGCCTCGTGCGCCGCGTAACTGGAGTGTCCATAGGGCCGGATCCACACGCGGCGTGTTTAACGTGAAATGCGCTCATGAGCTCACGCACTAGCTACAACATTGGTAGATACAGCTCAACAAGAGCAAAATTGATGAATGAAGAAAACACTCACCTAAAGCTACGAGCAAAGATTTTTACTCCTTATAAAACGATTAGAAAACAGGAAAGAGGAAAGAGGAAAATTAGAATCTGGTTATACAAAAATGTAACGGCCTGAGAAGACTAAACCTGGGACATAGACAGGGCTGTCTGGTGAGCGAAGCCACCACACCACCTTTCCTACCACCCGCAGGGCAAATGCACACACCTGCACGGACCTGCAGACCCTCCTACGACGCCCACCCACCCAGCCAGCACTGGAGCGCAGAACACACACCAGACACCAGAGCGCAAACCCAGCTAAGTGACAGCGGTTCAGGGTGGGGTGTGGCAGGGAAATCACTGTGAGGGAGAAAAGTAGGTCTGGGGGCAAGAGACTGGGTCCCCTCTCACCTTCCAAAGCAAGCTGCCCAAGCCACACAGACCCCTGGGCCTGAGCAGGGAGCCAGGATTCACCCTCTGCCTCCCCATTCTCTCTCTCTCTCTCTCTCTCCCAGACTGTCAGGGACAATAGGTGTTCTTCCCACTTCAAAGATGAGGACACAGAAGCTCTGGGCAGGGAGTGGATATTTTCACTGCCACCAACACCTCAGTCAACAAAGCCAAGCCGGACAGCACACAGGTGTCTGGCTCCCAGGCCTGAGCTCTCCACCACCCCTGGAGTCCTGCTGCTTCCAGGACACTTGGATCCCACCAGGGAGCCCCCCCCACCAAGCCCTTCACACAGCACCCAAGCAGCTCGGCACCCCTGGCTGACTCCTCACCCACCAGCTGCTGGAGGCGCCTGGGCTCAGGTCTTCCCAAGAGGCAAGCCCTAAGCTCCCCAAGTCCCCAGACACTCCTGCCCACTCAGTGCCCCCGGATCTCCCTTTCCCTCCATCCCCACACTACCCTGCTCTCCGCCCCTCCCACCAGCCTGTGCCCCAAAGGCAGACCATACCTCTTGGTGGTGGGACCGACCAGGCTTCTGCCGGAGTCTCCAGGCGGCCGCCAGCCTCTCAACGCTTCCTATTTATGCTGACGCTGTTAGGAAATGTTGAAGCTGAAAGAGGAAGCAATGCCCAGGCCCACCTCTGCACAAGTGGCTCTTCGCAAGTGGCCCAGCTTCTTAGAACTGTGGACACCAAGATAATGGGCTTTTTTTCTGAACCTCACTGGTGTTGCAAATGTTCCTTCTGCCAGAAATACTTCGATCCCCTTTGCCTGCCTGTAAACTCGTACACATCCTCTGTCAGCTCAGTGCAAAGTGCCTCCACGCAGCCTTCCTTGATGCCCCAGGGGAGTTGCAGGGGGACGTGGCTCCAATAACCAGAGCAGGTGACAGCCCCGAGTCATGTGGACCTGCTCACAAGGTCACCCTGTGCCAAGTACCTGCACGTAACTTCACCAGGTCTCAGGACCCCCATCTGTGACTTACAAGCATCTAAAACCAATGAAGGGCCATTGAGAGAACCAAATGACGTCGCATGGCAACACCTTCTATCAGACCTGGCCATGGAAACCCCAAGGGTTAGCTGCTGTTATTTGATCCCCCAGGCCTTGTCCTTTTGTCCTCCGCTATCCCACAGGCCTCGGGGTTCGTGGCTGTCTTTCCCCCACACTGTCCGGTGTGAGGCTCGCCTTTCCCTCCCAGCACCCAGCCCAGCCCTGGGACGGAGGGGGCCCTTCGTGACTGTGTGTGGAATGAATGAATGCGTGAATGAATGAATAACTCTGAGTATGGCAGGGCTGGGATTAAGGCAAACGGAGTGAGGCACCCTCTTGGCTACAAAACTCAGACGCAGGCAGTTAGAGACAGGGGGACTTAAACACGAGCTGGAGGGGGCGCTGGCGAGAACCAAGTTCAGCTGAGCTCGGCAAGCTGCAAAATCACAGTGTTGACAGGGCTCCTGTTGCCATTTCTTGGAAACTGCAGCCCTGACCTTGGGAGAGGAGCTGATCTGAGCTTGGCCAGCTGCAAGGACAAATTCAATCGCCATCCAGACCCCCCAACACATCTCACACGCCTCCCACAAATGCCGTGACCAACTTGTCTGTCAGGCCTGTGCAATCAGAAAGGATGACATAATGCCCCTCATCAATCAAAGAGGCCAATCTAAAGCTCTCACGCCCAGACGGGCAGAACCCCTTACAACCTCAGAAAAATACAAGGACCACAGCCTCATTAATTGGGGCTCCTGAGCCACTCTCCTGCTCAGCCGCTCCCGCCTCTTGGGGGGACACTTTCCCTTTCAGCCCCTTTGTTTCCCCTCTGCACTTTGGTGTGTGTCTCGCTCAATTCTGAGCTCAAGATACCCAGAACCTGGACTCCGCTGCGAGGAGGGCCCCCTTCTCCGATAACACAAGCACTCAGTGACTAAGGTAAGTAATGTAATGCAACATCGTCAAAACTCAAAATTCAGGCAAAAAAAATCTCACGATGAACAAAATAGGAAATTTTAAACAAAGACAAGCCTGGTGACAGGGCCATGCTGAGCCGCGTGGGAGTCTGAGGCAGAAGGAAGGGGCAGCGCCATTTCTCCCGCGCGGAGGAGGTGCCTCCCAGGAAAGGGGGGTTCAGGGGCAGGGCCAGGGACATGCAGCCCGGAGGGCCGGGGACTCCTAACAGAGCCAGGGAGGGGGCGCCCGGCCGGGAATAGCTTGGGATGCCTGCCCGGGGGATGCCCAGCCAGAGGGACCCACGGGGGCTGCAGGGCCAGTTCTCTCCGAACTTCTGCTGGGGTGCCATCCCTTCCTGGCATGGAGGGGTGGTGCAGGGTCTAAGGAGGGAGGTGAAGTAACGTCCAGGGCATTTCTTTGCCTCTAGGTGCTCCCGAGCCTCTCGTGCGCTGGCCAGGCTGACCGCTGGGGACCCCTGCAGGGACCACAGGAGGTCAAGGACGCTGGTGTTCTTCCGCTGTCCGCTTGGCCCACCGCTGGCCCGGCGCACTGCGGCCTGAGGAAAGCAACGGGGTGCTGGGCTGTCTGGGCCACCCGGCGTTTCTGCTCCATCCCGTTGCCCGCAGGGAAGGTGTTACCCCCACTGCAGTCCAAGAGCGGGCAAAAGACCCCCACTGAGAAGGGTGCACTCCCAGCTGAACACCTGCCTGTGAGTTCCAGGCCGATCGCAGGCAGCCTCGAGGTTTCCCCCGCCGGCCCCATGGGGAAGCTGGTCCCGCAAACGCCACACAGGGCGCCCCCGAGGGCCTGTCCCCGCCCGTCTCGCTCTGTCACATATTCTCTGTATAGGTCTCTGATGGGAGGCCTGGGACAGAGGCCTTCAGGCATCCCTAGGGAGGCCTCTTTATTAGGAAAAACAGGGGGAATCAGATGTTTTCCCCACTTTGACTCAGCATCCCGTACGCAGCCCTGTCCCCACCCCATCCCCTTCTCCGGGGCACCTTCTGTTCTGGTTCCCTCAATGGTGAGAGGACTTAGCTGACCCCCCACCCCTAGACACTCAGTTCTGTGGGGCAAACTGGGAAGGGGGGAGTGGGCACTTTCTGGAATTTTACACTCTTGCTTCTCCCACGGTAAGTGATTTGGGCTTAACCCTTCCTGTCTGGGCTGGTTGCTGTCACTGGCCACTCGCACACCTGGCAGCTCAGCTCCCTCTGCCAGCTCCGGGAGCTCTGGACAACAGTCCCACACCTTCCCCAGGTGGCAAATGTGCCCCTCAGCTTCTGGGCTCCCTGTGTGACGAGGACTTGTCAGTGAAGTGGCCTGAATAGGGAATATCAGAGTTTACTCATGCCCAACCTTGAAACGCGAGCAAACAACAACAACAAGTCAAGCCAAAGTCAAACAAGAAGAGCTTAATCGTGTTCTTGAGGGTGCCTTTGATGTGGGTGTGAGCTCCCACAGGGAAATGGGGTGCTGGTTACTCAATGTGGTTCTGAGAGGAGTGGGGACTGCGTGGGTCCCGTCTGGTTAGCTGTGATTCCTGGACACCTGCCCTGAATGCCGTGGAGCCCAGCTCCTCTCCTGTACCCACCACGAAATCAACTGCAGAATATTCCAGGCCTCAGAAGCTTCCTTTGTTCCCCCTCTCTGTCACTATCTTTCCAAGGTAACCACTACTCTGATTTCTCTCACTATACAGTCGTTGGGCCTGGAACTGCGTTAAAATAGATATAACATAAAATTTACCGTGTTTACCATTTTGGAAAGTACAGTTCCATGATACTAAATACATTCACACTGTTGTACAGCCATCACCACCACCCATCTCCAGAGTTTGTGCATCATTTCCCTCTGAAACTCTGTCTCCATTAAGCACTAGCTCCCTCCGCTGCTCCCCGGTAAGTTTCCACGGTTAGTCAAGCGCCCGAAGACAGAGGAGGAGCCACTGGGCTTGAGCATTTCTCCAAGGAGCTCCGCTTCCTTTTAGTGGAGAATGGTGTTTGCTCAGTTGGCGTGACGACCTACGTATGGCGAGGGATCCGTTACCAGAAAACCCCGAGATCCTAGATAAGCTTAGTCTTCCGATGCAGTTTGCTGGACTGTCAAACGGTGAAGAAATTCTCTAAGGCACACCCACTTTTCAAACAAAAACCAAAAACAAAATATAAAAATCGTGGGCTGAAATCTGAGCATTAAGCAAACAGGAAATGCGGTCTCAAACCTGAACTAGCAGTTCTGACCGTCCGAAGTGGAAGCCTCAGGCCCCCGGACATGGGAAGCTGGACGCACGATTCGCACTTTGAACTCAGGGCCCTGGAGGAATGGACCTTGATGCCAGCATAGTGGTGCCCCTGCCTCCAAGCAGAAGCAAACACAGACCTCTTTGGAGGAAAGAATCCTCCGTTTCCCATCTAGCACCAATCACAAACTCACGAGGAAACAAGCCACCGCGGAGAGCGTGAGCAGAAACAACAGGCGATAGACACAGACCCCAAGAAGCACAGCTACCGAAACACTCAGATATTGGCTATAAAATTAATGCCTAAGAAAGAGATAAAATTTGCAGTCACTCCTTCCTAAACTGCCTCTCGCTCTCCTTCTCTTTCTTTCTTGGGTTTTTCTCACGTAACAAGTCTGATCATACGCAGAGTGGTGTGTGGGAGTGGCTGGGAAGAAAATTCCAGAGGTAACAGTGGAGCATTCACGTAAGAGGGGGTGCATCGCCGATGCCCTCCACGGCACAGGGCATGCTGTTGGATGGAGAAGCAAAGGCACAGAGACTCTGAATCAAACGATGCAGGAGCTCCAGGCTCCAAGGGTAATGAAGTCTGAGGCACACTTCAACCTATTCATTTTATGTACAATTTCCTTTTCATGTGATCCATAGAGCAACATAGGATTTAAAAAATACATTTAAAGAAGTCTAAGGGAGCTCTCTCAATAAGCATTATAAATTCTAGTGAGAAGGGTCACGTTGTCGGTTTCATGGTTTATTTTCCCAGGGGCACATAAAAGAATAGTGTGGCTTACAAGGGATATCTTAGATTCTGTGAAATACAGTAAAATATTGAGAAGAATATAGCACTAATAATGACCACGGATTGAGCGTGTGACACTGCATCCCGTGTTTCACGCCCATGATTTCTTCTCTTCCTCACAATAACCTTTAGGCACCTGCTACTATTTTCATGTTACAGAGGAAGAAACTGAGGCATAAAAAGTGAAATAATTTGCCACAAGTAACAGAGCCAGTCTGTAGTAACACTGCAGATTTTGTCTTTTAACTTTTATTTGAAATGATTTCAAAATACAGAAAGTGTTAAGAGCAATCAATACAAAGAGCTCCTATACACCCTTTGCATGAAAACTCCATTGGAGCGTCACAAGCTGTCTTAGTAATAATGTCTTTTACAGCAAGGGAGCCAAGTCAGGACCGCACGTGGCACTGAGATGTCACACCTCTCCAGTCTCCTTCAATCTGGAAGAGTCACGTCCATTGTCCTTGACATCCTGATGTCTGTGGGACAGCCATTCTGCAGAACGTCTCAACTTGGGTTACTCTGGTATTTCCTCATGATTAGACCGAGGTTTTGATTGATTGATTGTTTGATTGATTGATTTTTGGACTGGAATAACATAGAACTGGTGCTGGGTGCTTTTCAGGGTGTCCTCTCAGGTTTCCATTCCAATTTGTCTCACTTCTGGTGATGTTCACTCTGGTCACTTGATTCAGCTGGCATCAGCCGAGTTTCTCTGCTGTAAAGGCACCCCCCTGCTTTGTAATTAATGAGGGATTTTGTGGAAAGGTAAGTGGAGGCCATGTACAATTCCATCCATCGTCCGACTCCCCGCCGCGGGTTTAGTATTCAGTGATGCTGAATTAAATATTGTCGTGATGGTGGCCAATTTTTTAATTGCACCATTTCTTCTACATTTATTAGTTGGCATTTTACTGTAAGAAAGACCTTCTTTCCTCCCCATGATTTTATTCACTTACTTAATCAATGTGGACACATGGATTCCTGTTTTATTAAATGTCTTGTCATCAATTACTTTTATTATTTGTTTGGATGTTTTAATCAGCCTGGGTTTGGCCAGGGAGAGTGCCTTCAATTGGCTCCTGTGTCCTTTTGACCTATCCCTCTCATCCCATAAGGCCTTCCTGATTTTTCAGGTATCAGAAATACTCCCATCTCATCTCGAACTTCTGCCTGCCCAGCCTTGGACTTGAGCATTTCTCCAGGGAGCTCTACTTCCTTTTAGTGGCATTCAGAGCTGCCTACTGCTGGGGTGTCCCTGCCCTCAAACCCTCTCAGTGGACAGAGCCAGGACATGAATGAACGAATGGTGACCGAGTGACTAAATGAACACACCTCGTTACAGCTCTACCGTTTTGAAAACGATACTCCCAATTCCAATCCAACCACGTGGGGTCGATTCCAGCTTTCTCCCCAATGTCTCTGCACTTCTCATCTTGGCTATGAGAACCCACACTATTGTCTCCAGTATATTTACTTAGTTGTTCACCCACCCACTCGCACCTCCCTGCTGGGCTGTGACTCCGCTCTGACACCCATGTTATTGATTGAATTGTGCCCCCCTCCCCCAGAGATACGTGTAAGTCCTAACCCCCACCACTGCAGAGGGTGGGCCCTAATCCAACAGGACTGACGTCTTTATTAAAGGGAAACAACACAGAGACAGGTGCAGAGGGAGGCAGCTGTGACAACACACAGAGAGAAGACAGCCCTGTGACTTGAGCATCTGAAACCAAGAAACACCAAGGATTGCTGGGAAACACAGGAAGCTAGAAGGGACAAGGAAGGTTTTCCCCTAGGGCCATCAGAGAGCCTGGCCTGCTGACACCTTGATTTTGGACGTTTGGTGTCCAGAACTGTGAGACCACAACCTGTTGTCTGGGCCACCCCGTTTTGGTGCTCCATTACAGTGGCCCTTGTCTGAGTCCTGGTGCCTCCCTGCCCCGTCAGGCCTGCTGGGGACTTGGAGGAGGACCGGAGGGAGCGAGGGAGGGGGCGGGGAGGCAGGGAGGAGGGGTAGACAGAGGAAGGGAGTCTGCAATAAGAACTTGAATAGAGAATCATCTGTCTCCAAAGGCTGGGTTCTTAATTATTTCACTCTTTCTACAGAATAATAGGAGAGACCAAAATAATCATATTAGTAATCAGATCTCAATAAATTCTACAGCAGGTACTGGTACACAATGGCCTGCAGGCCCAATATGGATTACAGCCTGTTTTGAACTAAAACTGGTTTTAAACTTTTTAAATTGTTGGATAAAATCGAAAGGAGAAAAGTATTTTGCGACCTATGCAGCTCGTATGAAACTGAAATGTCAGTGTCCACAAATAGTTTCCTCGGAAGGCGGCCACGCCCGTGCACGCACGCTGTCTGTGGCTGCGCCGCGCTTCTGCTCTGCAGCGGTGAAGCTCAGGGACGGAAACAGAAACTGTATGGCCTGCAAAGCCGTATTTACTCTCTGGCCCTTTACAGGAAATGTTTGCCAACCCTGTTGTGTAGTCAATATTCAAAGAGCATCTGACGAAAGTATGAGGAAGAGAGAGATGCCATCTACCCAGGGAGGAAGGGAAGGCTTCTGGGGCAGTGACGCTGGCTCTGGGTCGTGACAGAGGACATAAACATTTGGCATTCATTTATTCATCCGTTCAGTAAGCACTGAGCACCTGCTACGGGCTGAGCAATGGAGCACGAGGCTGAGGAAACAGCACCTGGTCACATGGAGCTCACGATCGGGAAGGGTGATGTGCAGACCCCTCCCTCCTATGCACTGTGAGGACACCCCCTGCCCTCCCCCCCAGCAGTGGAAGTGTGTGGAAGCCAGAGACTCATCTCCTGGGAGGTCACGGGCGGCTCCACGGAGGAAGTGCCCCCAGAGCTGGATATTGGCGTTTACGGACGCTCCTGCCAAGCAAAGGAAAGGGGATATCTGGGAGGCCTTCCTGGGGGTGAGGGCTTTGGCCCCCAGACTCATCATCCCTGAGACCTACTCAGGCTAGCTCAGGAGGGCACCAGGTGGTCAAGAGGGCCTCCACGTAGGACTCGGTCCACACCCCCACTTCCAGTCTCATAGGCAGGGAGTAGCGCCCCAGGGTCAGTGGCTGAGTTGAGGCCAGTGCTACCTGTCATGACTCTGAGCGCAGTAAGTGATCCCAGGAGTGGTATGAAATCCTGAGTTCTTCGTACCCTTTCCTGCCCCCTGCACACTTCAGTTCCTGGGACTTCGGGCAGAAAGATGGCCGAGGAAGGCTCTCACTGCTTCGCCTCCACAGGAAACTCAGCAGAAGGAGCCTGATTCGCCCAAGCTCCCCCTGCCCTCCCGCAGGGATCTGCAGAACCTCTGGCTCAGCGTCGTCCACGTTCTGTTGTAGTGCCTTTCATCGCCATGTCACTGTGAGCCAGTCAGGAGCAGAGACCATACCACCTATTTCTTATCTTTGATGCTGAGAAGTAGTAGATGCTCAGTTAACATCTGCTGGATGGCCTAGAATGTAGCTGAATTGAATGGAATGGACAGGATGGGACTAGATCAGATAGGCATGTAAGGGCCCCAAAGAGGACATCGCGGCCTCCCTACCATGGATCTCAAAAGTCACAGACTCTTCCAATCGTCTTCTTTTGGATGAGGAATGGGCCCGTTTTGTGGGTCATGTCCGGGAATTTGTCTACAACGATACATAGTTTTAATGTTGTGGTGTCTACGCGGACTCCCTCCCTCCCTCCTGGGCAACTGCAGCTACCACAGCCCGGTCACCGTGTCCTCAGTACAAGCAGCCCCTGTCCGGAAGGTCTTTCCATGAGCGACTTAGGCTCAGTATTTCTGACCCCCTCACCTTCCCACCTGCTATTCCACCAGAATTTGTGTTCAGTTTCCTGTGGCAAAAACTCCGGCTCCCCGAGTTTCTACCTGTCCCTTCCACCACCCCCTAGTCAGGCCTTCTCATGTCTCCAAGCACTTCTCACCGGATGGTCCCCCTCGCAGCCCACTCCGCGCCAGCCCTTCCTCATTCTGTGCCCTGTCACACTGTGAGCGGTGGCGCCTGGGGTGTGCGACACAGTGACCCTGAGCCATCACCAGAGCGATTCCCTCGCTCCGAGAAAAGGACGATCAACCCTGAGTGTTTCACACACTCCACGAACCTCTGCCCCCAGCCTGTGTGTCACCTCCTCCAGCTTCCTGGACCGTCCTCCCCAAGGGCGCCCCAAAACTCCTCATTCCTAAGACCTCGAGGCATCAAGTCCCCCTTCTCTTTTCCGTATTTTTAAACCAGGAGTTTCCCTCAGCCATGAACATAATCAGGCTGCTGCCATCCTCAAAAACAAAACTCCGTTCCCCTGCATTCTTCCCAGGCCCCATCCTTCTCCTCCCCACCCTTCTCCTCCCCATCCATCCACCCACGCACGCACCCACACACCCACCCACCCACCCACCCACGCACCCATCCACCCACCCATCAGCACCTGCTGGGTGCCAGGCCCTTGTTCTGTCCGTCAGTGAACACACAAGGGTGTCTGCCTGTGGGACTCCCAGCCTCACAGGGAGGACATGCGGCATCCCCCCGGAACGCAGCAATTCAGTAAAGGGCGGGGTGCACGCAGTACTTGGGAAGGGGGTGGCGGTGGCAGAACGAGGTAGAGCTATTTCAGGGGACCGGGCAGGGACGGGAGAGCAGCCTGCAGCATCACATGGGGTGGTCAGGGGTCGCCTGCTCGGCCAGCGGAGATCCTTGTCATCTCTGCAGAGTCGCTGTCATCACATCTCCGCTCCCACTTACTCCTCAGCCGCGGAAACTGGACCCGCGGACGCGGCTCTGACTCGTCCGACGAGGCCCGCCGACCGGCCAAGGCCGGGGCTGCCTTCCGGTGCCCAGGGAGCCGCTGAGCGCTGCTGAGCGCTGGGCGAGTCTGTGCCTTGGCCGCCAGGACCACGTGCCTTCGGATTTCCTTCCACATGTCCTTCGTCACCGCTTCTCGCTCTGCCCGTCTCCGAGGCCCCTCCATGCCCTGGGCTCCTCGCCAGCTGCGTTTCCCCCGGAGAGCTCCATCCGCATACAGGCTGTGAAGCCAAGTCTCTGTTTCAACCCTGACCTCTGAAGAGTCCTGCAAGCTCCTTTTTGTTTGTCTGTTTCTGAAAGGTGAGCCCCCCGGCTTTCCTGCCAGAAACGGGCTGTGCCTCCCTAAGTTCCAGGAAGCTGGGGAGTCCCCAGACACAGCAGGAGGAAGGCAGTGGGAGGTGTGGGTTAGCTCTGGAGCTCTGGGGTAAGGGGAGGAATAGGAGAAGGCCTGTGGTGGGGCGTGGAGACCCTGGAGATATGGTCACAGGTGAAGCCAAAGACAGAGACTGCCGGTGAGAGCTCCTTGGGAGTGGGAATGGCCGTTCCTGGTGGTGAGGCCCTGCTCTGTGTGCACCCAATCCTGGAGTCATGGTAAGGGGAGGCCTAGCTTGCCCTGAACCGCACGGGGTGTTAGGACAGGGAGCACCCTCCCCAGCCTGCCCTGTTTTCCATGGTTTCCCTCCAGGCCGCTGTGCTGACAGAGGAAGCTGGTGTGACAGTGTGCACACGCAACCAGGTGACTTTCTACACACACACACGTGGACAGTCACCAGGAGGAGCAGTGGGACAGCTGGATCCCAAATATCTCTCAGTCACCAGGCTCTAGTTAATTGTTTGTAGAGACACTTTTTTTCCCCAACCCATGCTGACTTTCCACAAAGCCCATAATTAAAAATCACTGAATGGAGGTGCTCAGCTACATTAAAAGAAAACAAATTCTCAAACATTCATCACTGGACAACTGGAGTGTTGCTGGTTTTGTAACCTACTAAAATGAGGTAGGCTGTTGGAACATTCCACATTGAAAAGTTTTGTAGGGTGAGGGGGAAGGGAGGTATCTTCAATGTTATTTTAAAATAAAAGAAGTCCTTCACTAAAAGAAAAAGATCACTAAATGCACAAGGAAACAAGCACCATAGGGAAGAGTAAACAGAAACAACAAACAATAGACATAGACCCCAAGAACCAAAGGTACTGGAATAATCAGGTCTTGGTCCCTGGTCCCAAGAAGGCATGATTAGTCTGAACCACCCTAAGTGTGAGCTAAGGGAGAGGCACTAAGGGAGGTGCAGACAGGCAACCTGCTCGTGTGCCTTGTTTGTGTCACGCTGGATCTCAGGTGAACCACTTCTGTCTGACGGTGCTCTGGGCCTGCCCGCCACACCATGACTCGGCGTATTTGACAGAACGCAATCCACGACAGCCAGTTGTAGCTGTATGAACGTGAGCTATCGATGTGTCACTGCTAGGGCCCTGCTGCATGTAAAGGATTGTCTTCCCAAAGATGTACCATCTTCCCCTGCAGCCGACATGGCCTCACCCCAGAACCCCAGGGGTCTCCGTTATGATTCTCCCACTGGGGCTCACCACATGGCATCTTTTCCCACCACGGAGACCTCCGATATCAAAGCGTCTGCTGAGTCATGTGGCCTCCATGGCACAGCTGCTTACTCTGTAGCTACCCCTGCTACAGAGGCCTTCCGTGCCCTGGATCCCCTCAAACCTGATGGCCCCTTATGTGGCCCTCTATGTGGGTCAAAGAAGTAGTCCCAGGTTTGGAATATGCTCTGCTGAACCTACCAAGCACTGTGTTTTCTCCATGATGGGACGTGCGAGGTGCAACAGCTGGTCCTTTACGTTGGATGGACGGTTCCAGCACTCCCTTGATTACGGACCCCTAAAACTTTTACTGGAGTGAAAAGCCCTGAGTTTTCCTGGGTTTATTTTCTAACCGCAGGAGTGTATGCTACACGAAGACCTCTAATGCGCACCATTTCTTGATCACATGGTTTGATGCGTATGATGTCAGTGAGGCCAACAGCACTCCCAGCCCCTGGGGTAACAAGTCCCTCCTCGATGGGGACTCTCCGTGGTGTATCAATGTCCACCATAGTGTGGTTCTTGGCTTCTGCCCCCACCACCAACTCCTCTCTCTTTCACTAAGTCTCCTTGGCTCAAGTTCACAAAAGACAATCAGACTCAGCTGATCCAAGTATCAGATGGACAGTCGCTGGGGGTGAGGACAGCCTTAAAAGGCATCGGGTGCAGACAGGGCATGGTGAGCTTCAGCCTCCCAGGGTTTTCATCCACATGATGGAGACACCCATGCCTACTTATCATGATGCTGTTGAAAAGAATCCATGAAATACCCATGTACATGCTAGCATGTAGCGGGCATGACGTTCACGTAAGCTTTCTTATCCTGTTTTCTTCACTCTGAAAACAGGAACATTTAATTTCAACTCATTTCCTTCATTTTAACTGAGTTCAACTCAACAAACACACAACGTGGCAGCCAAGGTCTGGTGTCCGCTGGACGGGTTTCGCTAACCACCTCCCACATCACCCACATTGAGTCCCATCTTCTGAATTCACAGTCATGTTGTCCCAGTACACTGGGCCAGGGTTGGTCTGTGTGACCCACAGAACAGGGCAGAAGATGGCATGTCATTTTTGACAGTAGGTTGTAACAGACACTATGGCTTCCATCTTGTCTGTCTGTCTGTCTGTCTCTCTCTCTCTCTCTCTCTCCCTCTCTTCTCAGAAGTTCTGTGGATTTCAAGCAAAGAAGTGATATGATCAGATTCACTTTTTGAACAGATGGCTCGGGTGGCCATGCTGAGAATGGACTGAAGACAGGGACACAGCGGAGTGGCAGCCACCAGAAGGAAGATGATGCCGGTTGGGACTTTGGTTGGTGACAGTAGGGTGAGAAGATGAAATAGAATCCAGACATATTTAAGGGGTCTGGCGATGACTTTATCATGTAACCCTACAGAATTGGACTGGGTGGCCACCAGGTGCTCCTGTGTGCAGCTGTGTGGGTGGGGAGGGGAAGGAGCAGGTCTGGGGGCAGAGGGGTCCTCCGAGGGTTGTCGCTGTGAGCCCTGCACATGGAAAATGTCCTTTCAGGAGGGACTGCGTTTTCCTGGCCGGAGAAACTGCTTTGACTTCCTGGGGTTGGAAGTTTGTGTTTGGAGCCCTCAGGACTCCACCCCCCATCCCTGCAGCGCTCGGAGGCTTTGCTCTGGATCCCTAGCTCTTCCAAGGCCAGAAAAGTGCCCAACACACATCTGCTCAGCAGCAAGGGTGTCCTGAGCCAGAAATGGGGAACTGCACAGGAGGTCCCTGAAACCACCTGCTGCTGTTTCTTGAGGGCGGGCCAAGGTGGCAAAGGCGATACCAGGAACTGAACTGTGTGGTTTGGTGTCTTGAGGACGATAAGAGCCTGTCGGTGTCTCATCTGTGCAGAGACAGATAAAGCAACAGCTCTCGTGTGAGGAGTTACAGAGAAATCCCTGCCCGCCAAGCTGCCCCCTGCCGAGAGTTGGTCTGTTTTGCCAGGTCTCCAGGGAGGAGAGGTCAGCGCTAAGAGACCTCAGGCCACTAGTGCCAGGCAGGAGTGGATGTCCCCACTCCAGGGTGATTGCAGTAACAGGGAAAGCAAGTTTGTGCTGAGCGTCAGGCTGCCAACACACCTGCAGGCTGGGGCCAGGGGACACCAAGTTCAAGGTCAGAACGCCAGCTGGGGAGGGGCAGAACAGGGCAGTCTTCATCTTGAACTTAAAAAAAATTTTTTTAAGACTTTATATTTTTAGAGGAGTTTTAGGTTCATAGCCCAATTGAGAGGAAGCGGCAGAGATTTCCCACATACTCCCTGTCTTCACCCGTGCGCAGCCCCTGTCACCATGGGCCTCCTGCACCCGAGGGGGACAGTCGTTACAAACCATGGACCTGCGCGGACACTTCATTATCACCCGGAGTCCACAGATCACGTTAAGCTTCCCTCTCTGGGTTGTGCATTCTCTAGTTGGCACAAATGCATAAGGATGTGTAGCTACCGTTGCAGTGCTCCCACCCTCCCCCCCAACCCCTGGCGGCCACTGATCATTCTACTGTCCCCGTAGTTTTGCCTTTTCCAGACTGTCACATGGTTTGAATCATGCAGTATGTCGCCTTTTCAGACTGGTTTTGTTCGCTTAGTAACACGCAGTTAAGCTGTCACTGTGTCTTTTCACAGCTTGATAGTTTTTTTTTTCGTTTTAAGCCTTGAATAATATTCCATGGTCTGGATGTCCCACAGTTTATTGAGCCATTCACCCCCTTACACATGAAGTTGCTGTGAACATCTTTGTGTAGACAGAAGTTTTTAGCTGCTTTGCAAGAAACTAGCCGATGGCCTTCCAAAGGGGTGGTTCTGTTTTGCATTCCCACCAGCAATGAATGAGAGTTCCCCTCACCTCACACCCTCACCAGCATTTGGGGTTCTCAGGGTTCTCGATTTTGACCATTCTAATGGGCGTGCAGTGGTATCTCTGTGATGTTTTGCATCATAGTTCTTCATCAGATGTGTCTTTTGCAAAATATTTTTTCCCCAGCCTGTGGCTTGTCTTCTCATTTTCTTGACATTATCTTGTATGGAGCAGAAGTTTTGAATTTGAATCAAGTCCAGCTTATCAATTGTTTCTTTTACGGATTGTGCCGTTGGTGTTTTATCTAAAAAGCCGTCGCCATACCCAAAGTCATCTAGGTTTTCTCCTGTGTTATCTTCTAGAAATTTTAGTTTTGCCTTTTAGATTTAGATCCATGATCTAGAATACTTTGAGTTAATTTTTGTTACGGGTGAAAGGTCTGTGTATAGATTCTTTCTTTCTTTCTTTCTTTTTTTTTTTTTTGCATGTCGATGTCCAGCTGTTCCAGCACTGTTTGTTGAAAAGACTCTTTTCTTATTTGTATTTTGTCTGTCCTTTTGTCCAAGTTCAGCTGATTGCATTTCTGTGGGTCTATTTCTGGGCTCTCTATGCTATTCCATCGGTCTGTTTGTCCATGCTGTCTTGATTGCTGTAGCTTTACAGTAAGTCAAAGTCAGGCGTTGGCAGTCCTCTCACTGTGTTCTTCAATATTGCATTAGCTATTCTGGGTCCTTCGCTTCTCCATATTAACTTTAGAATCCGTTCGTTAATATCCACAAAAATGACTCCCTGGGATTTTGATGTGCTGAATCTGTAGATCAAGTTGGGAAGAACTGATATCTTGACAATATTGAGTCTTTCTATCCATGAACATGGACTATCTCTCCATCTATTTATTCTTCTTTGATTTTGATCATCAGAGATTTATAGTTTTCCTCATATAGAGCTTGTACATATTTTGCTAGATTTACATAGAAGTATTTCATTTTGGGGGGTGCTAATGTAAATGGTATTGTGTTTTTAATTGAAAATTCTAATTCTTCATTGCTAGTATAGAGGGAAGGATTGGCTTTTGCATATTATCTTGGTATCTCACAACCTTGCTGGAATCACTTATCATTTCCAGAAGGTGTTTTGTTAATGCTTTCAGATTTTCTACATAGGTGATTATGTATGTCATCTGCAAACAAAGGCAGTTTTATTTATTCCTTCCCAATCTATATGCCTTTTCTTCTCTTTTCTTGCCTTATTGTATTAGCCAAAGCTTCCAGCACGATGTTGAAAAGCAGTGGTGAGAGGAGACATCTTGACCTTGTCCCTGATCTTAGTGTGAAAGCTTCGAGTTTCTAATTATTAGTACGATGTGAGTGATAGGTTTTATAGGTATTCTTTTTCAAGTTGAGGATCATTTTGAGCTTTGTAGGACAGGGACTCTGTCATGGGGAGGAATGTAGGAATTCAGCTGTCAGGCCCAAGTGGGCCCTGGCTCTCAGAATCAAGGTTGGACCCAGGGGTGAGAACAGAGTCTCAAGGATTGCTGAGAAACAGGCATGACCCCGTGCATCTCTCCTGTCTTGGGTCAAGGCTGGTTCTAGGACTTAGGATGGATCTGAGCCTCCAGTTGGGGCATGAGGGGACAGGAGCTCAGCCATGGGGAAAGGAGGACCTGGGGGCATCATTGAGAACACTGTCCTGTGGTGTTGAAGGCAAGAATGCAGAGACCCCAGGGAGACGTCCGGTAGCAAGGCCTGGTTGACAGGGCCTGCCAGTATGACTCAGGGCATGGAGCTGCCTCTGACCAAGGGCAGAGGTGTCAATGGAGTAGCCAACAGACATGGGTGTGAAGTGCTGGGCTCAGAGAGCCTGGGCCACTGGTCCTGGTTGGGGGGCTGACAGAGATATGAGACCCATGTGGCTGCTCCCCTCATCCTGGGACTCCCCACACTACCACTTACAGGACCTGTCCAGGACTCATGGAGGGCTCAGACTCTATTCCTGGTTTCAAACATACCTTCCCTGAGTCCCTGTATCAGAGCCTGCTTCTCTCCCCAGATGGTCGTTTTAGTCCCTTCTCTATCTCTAGGCTGCACTCTCTCTCTCTCCCTATTGCATAATTCGATTATTTTGAAGTGATAGTTTGAGTATGACAGAGGAAATGGTAGGCATGTGTCTTGGGGTGATTAGTATAAACATGGGGTGCTGACTGGACACGTGTGGTTTCTCATGCCATACCGCCTCAGGGGATGGGGCAGGGCGGGATTGGAGTTCAGTGAGGAGAGCTGAGTAGATTCAGAGTATGTGGGGTCATCAGCCCTGGGGTCCAAGGCCATCAGGGCCTCTCCCATCCAGGTGCTGCCCTAGGGACTGGACCCCCGGTACCAGTTCTTCTTCTCAACCTGGCCAGTGCAGTGGCCTTTGATGCCGTAGATTCTCTTTTCAGCTCCAGAAAGTCCCCATGTCACCTGTCAGTCCCAGCTGCAGCTTCAGGGAGGGACTCCTGCTCCTCAGCACCCACGAAGGCTTTGAACCTGCCCTGAGGGCTTTCCACGTTCTTAGGGTTTTTGTTTTCCTGCTTTTTACAAAATAAACTGGACCAGGGTAATCAAACTGGTTAGCTGAGGGAAGTCACAAAGATAATTAATGTATGTTTATTGTACAGTCTAATCCAGAGACAGAAATCACAGTCGTTACATGACCAGAAAGAACTTAACATAAAGAATTGTTAATATGACCTTTTTTGGAGACAAAGTCGTTACAGAGGATGTCAAGTTACAATGAGGTTATTATGGTCAAAATGGACCGCCATGACAATATAACTGGTGTCCTTACAAAAAGAGGACATTTGGAGACAGCCACACATACAGAGACAACGCCATGTGAACAGAGCACGACCCTCTACATACCAAGAAGAGAGGCCTGGACAGACCTGCCCCTCACAGCCCTCGGAGGCGACCCACCCTCGGTTTTGGACTTCTGGCCTCCAGGCCGGACACAGTCCATTTTAGCTGGTTAGGCAGCCAGCCTGCATGGGTGTCAGTCCAGCCCCAGCAAACTGCGGCACCTCGAGCTCCGCCCACGAACCTGCCCCCGGAAAGCACGGCCTCCTCTGCAGCTCTCTCCAGTGGACAATGCTTTTCTGCCGCTCCTGCTCTTTGGAAGTTCACGGCATCAGACTCTACCCGCACTCCCTTCCGCGTTGGTGGCATCTGCGCGGTCAGTCACTGTCTCCTCCGCTCCCTAGAGCGTCCTTTCACAAGGCCGAGACATCCAGTATCTCGGCCTCTTGGTCGCTCGTCGCCTTCGTGGCAGAGCTGCAGGGCAGAGCCTGTTCTTCTCCGTATCACACACGGGTCCTGGAGTCAGCCTGCCGGGGTCTGGTTTCCCGTCCTGCCGCCCGGCACTCCGCCGAGAGGCAAGTCCGTGAGCCTCCCTGGGTGTCGGTCCTTCCGTACAAAGTAGCTCCTTCATGGGATTGTTTTAAAGCCTAAATGAGAAAGTACAAATACAGAACTCTGAGGCACATACTAAATGTATGACAAATGACAGTGTTGGTGTCAGTATTAGTATTACTATTAACGTTAGTATTAGTATATCCTGGAAATAAGAGCAGTCTAGCAGGGAGAAATTTGTAAACCAAGGGTGCGAAGACGAGCCGAGGAATCAGTCCCTTGGCGACTTTGTAAACTAGAGGTGAAATCAGGACACAGACTTTCTAAGTCCCAGACAATGACAATGAAATACAGATAATTAACATATGTTTATCGTACAGTCTAATTCAGAGACAGAAATCACAGTCATTACATGACCAGAAAGAACTTAACATAAAGAATTGTTAATTAAGTATAAAGTTAACTAGGTAACTGAGAGAGAGAGAGAGAGAGCGAGAGAGAGAGAGAGAGAGAGAGAGAGAGAGGGAGGGAGGGAGAGAGAGAGAGAGGGAGAGAGAGAGAGAGAGAGAGAGGGAGGGAGGGAGAGAGAGAGAGAGGGAGGGAGGGAGAGAGAGAGAGAGGGAGGGAGAGAGGGTTTTAAGATGTCATGGAGCAAACAACTCCAGGAAGTGATCGCCAGCCCCACGCCTGAGGCCGCGGGGGAGTTTGGAATTAAGTGAGAGGCAAAACTCCGCAGAGGTGGAAGCCAGACCTCCGAGGGGGTTGCTGTTAGCTGTGCTGGTGTCTTGGAGGTTGGGGGGTGTTGCTCAGCGATGCTGATTCTGCCAGAGCTGGGGTGGCGGCCTCCCGGAAGTAGCATTCCTGGGGGCGGCTCATGGAAGCCTGAGGCAGGAAGGAGTCCCCCTCCTCCAGCCTCACAGCTCCCCTGCGTGTCCCCGCTAACTGGGAACCAGGTGACAGAGCAGAAATGTGGCTGGGGAGTCCCAGGCCCAGCCTCACGGCAAAGCAGAGGACAGAAGGATGGGCTTGGACCCAAGGGACAATAGCCTAATAACTGGCAGAGGCTGCTCATCTACAAGGGAGGAAAATTGGGAAGTGGGCTGGGATATCCAAGAACAAGGTGAATTCCACAATTAATGCCAACAAACCTCACATTTAAACGGGGGATACTCTCTTCCCTTTCGTGCGGGTTCGGTGGGAAAGCCCATGGAAAGTGCTTGGAGCCAGGGGCCTGGCACAAGGAAGTGCCCGACACGTGCTGCCATTGTCCTCACGCTGCACGTTCTTGACTTGGAGCAATGCTATCGCTCCCATTGGTCAGATTAATGAGATCAAGCAAATCATTTGTTTTAATCTTTGAACCATTCGTCTGACGGAAATTGATGCATTCAATGAAGTTTGAAAATATTTTACTTATTTTTATTTACTGTTTAGCAAAAAAAAAAAAATTTTCCCCCAAAAGAACTTTACTTCCCCCTTTGGCAACTATCTCATCCCTTATCAGCCGGAGGTATTTTCTGAGTTATCGACTTCCTTTGCATTTTTTATTCACTCTGCAGCACATGATATTCGGCGCCAACAGCCAGGACGAGATGTTCCAAGCGGATAGAGGATTTGGGTGGGCATCTGGTTTCACCAGGCACCATCCTTGGGCCACCCCTTTTCTCATGGGACAGAGGCTGGCAGTGATGGTACCTACCAGATGGCCTCTGCCTCCCTTGGGACAAGGAGGTAGGTTTTTTGTGCAACTTTGGTCTCATCCATCCCATGTTGGTTTTGTTGTTTTGGTGTTCTCTGCTTTAACCACGTCTCCCAACATGCACACACACCCACACACGCACACACCCACACATGCATGCACACACCCACACATGCACACGCACGCACACACCCACACACGCATGCACACACACACACGCACACACCCACACATGCATGCACACACCCACACATGCACACGCACGCACACACACACACACGCGCGCACACACACACGCGCACACACCCACACATGCACACACACACACGCGCACACGCACCTGCACGCACCCATGCACACACACGCACTGACCTTCAGAGGTTCTATGATTCAGCCATGGGGATTCTAGGATTCCAGGTGCCCAGGTTTCTGAGGTTCTAAGACTTTAAGATCTATAAGAGCTAATGTTGCTACTCAAAGGCCCCACTTTCCAAGCAGAGAGGACATGAGCCTTCCACCATAATCACCAAACATCCCAGCTGGTGTTATTTGGGTCCAAGTGTGCATTGTTTAAATGTCACATGGGTGAACAAGTCAATCCCGCCTTACAGGAAACCGGCTGCTGACTTCTCGTAAGGCATGGGAAGGAAAGAGCACAGCTCACACGTGTCCACTTAACAGTAATAACGGTCACAAGCACAGTTCTGGGATGATTTCCCCTGTATGGGGGGCAGCTTCCTCCTGAAGGAATTGTTACAGACCAGGCAGGTGGTGGGAAATATGGTCGAGGTGTCTGTGCTCCCCTCCAGACTCCAGCCAGCCCTCACCGTGCCCCAGTTCCCTGCCGTGCCACGGGCCTCAGCTCGAGTGCTCAGGGCTTCTTGTTAAAGCTTAGTGACTTCATTGTAGGTGGGCTCCTTTTCGGAAGTTTGCACGTATCGAGTGGGTGCTGTGTGCCGGTCAATGTGCCAGCTATAGTTCTTCTTTTTCCCAAAACCCTATGACGAAGCAAGGTAATGTTGCCATTAGCCCATTTTACACGTGGGGACACTGAGTCGCTCCCAGTTACCCAGCTGGGAAGCGATGAGGCAGGACCCGTGCTGTCACCCAGGGGCCGCCCAGTGCTTCCCCTCTCTGTGCAGCGGCCTTGGAGCCAGCAGCTGCCTCCTGCCCCCTCCCTCCCCGCTCCCTGCTCCCCTGCCCAGCCCCCCTCCCCGTACCTGCCCGTACCCACCTTCCTTAGTCCCGTTCTTTCTTGGCCCTGACCACAGCTTCCTACCCAAGGGTGTGTTAAGGGTTTGCTGCACATGCTTGTGGGGAAACGGGACACTAACCAGAACTTCAAAGGTGGAAAGTCCCAAAGTTTTCAGCCTGGGAAGAGAGCTCCCAGTCCCTCCCCTCCCTCCCCCAACCCGGTTTTCAGGAAAGCTCCATTTCCAACACATCCGTTGGCCAGAGGGGACGAGAAAACACACTGAGGTCACAGTCACGGACTGCCTGCTGCAGTGTTGGGCACAACAAAGGACAGAAGCCACTCCTTTTCAGAAATACCAGCATCATCCGGTCATTGCAGAGAAGGGTGATGTCACCCCTGGCTCCTGCTGTGCCCCTTCTGGAGCCAGGAAGAAAGAATTGATCAGTGTCACCCAATGTTCGGGAGCGTGCGAAGCGACCCAAGGCAGGAAGGGGGCGAATGCACCCCTAACGTAATAATTACGACGGCAAAGCGGCCCAAGAATTCGTTCACACACAGCGAAGCCAACTTCCGAAAACCGGAGGACACGAATCTCCCATGAAAATGAGCTTTGCAGCTTTTGATCTCTAGTTTCTGCTTAGAAAGGTCCTTTTGGATACCCAGAGAGGAATGTTCCAGCACCTCTGTAAGCTACCAAGTGCAGCCCAAGCAACAACTGCAAACCCCCACGCACGCCCACCGGAACACGTCACCAGCGTTTGTACCTACCTGTGCCTTCCTCCCCGAAGTGACCGCTGCCCCGAGTTTTCTGCTCGCTGCTCTTTGGTCGTTGTTTTTGAGTGAAAAAGCCCATCTTGCGAGCCTTGATGTTTTCCACTCAGTTATGTTTCCAAAAGTCACTCACGTCGTCATGTGGGTGACACCCTTGTGTTACAATCAGTGCACGGACCCACTGCAACGTGTTTGGGGTGTTGGCATTAGTAGAGGGTCATTGCTCTGGCTCCCGGCCCCATGTAAGTGTTCATTGTTGGGTCCCAAAACACGCGATTGTTCAACTTCACAAATAATGGCGAACGGTTTTCCAGAAAGATCGAATTAAGTTACATTCTTCTTATCATGACTGAGCGTCTTTTCATATATTTATTGGCCATTTATTTTCTCCTCTTCAGGGGAACACTGGCTCATTTTTAATATAATGCTCTCTATTTTTCCTGTTGCTATGTGGGAGTTCTTTGTGTAGTCTGGATTCTAGTGTCTTGCAAATATCTCCTAGTTTTTGGCTTATCTTTTCCCTTGTAAATTTGAATAAAGAGAATTTCTCAAGTTTAATGTAGCCAAGTTTATTAATTTAGTTTTAAGAAATCTTTCCCTACCTCATGATTGGGTAGATGGTATCGAGAGTGTGTGTGTGTGTGTGTG